>JAODAF010654077.1:0-12216 GCA_027574765.1 Molpadia intermedia
GTAATGAATTCCTAAAATTATGGTTTAAGTCACCTTAAATCCACACAATTTTCACATCATCTGTACTTTGATTCATATGCTTCAATTTCAAAGAATAAATGATCTCTGCTAACCTGCCATAAAAATAATCTCTAAGAAATATTTTGCACTTTTACAGACGGCATCATTTGCAGTGGATGAACATGAATGAGTCTCCCTCTGCTTTGCTACATGATCACTGCCCCCTCCTCCTCCCCCACCCCTTTGCTGTATTAGCCTTCTTTGAGCATATATTATCTAAGTAGACATGTATGTAGACAACACAGATCAAGTAGCAGAATATGGTTTACACGTGACCTGATGGACAATGCTAACTACCAGGTGATTGTGGTTGGACAGTCACTGTAATCTTTCACATTATGCTTTGTTACCTGCCCACTGTTTGCAACAAATCTTCTACATCTTCATGACTTTACTAGGTACAGACTACACAGATCATTTAGCAGCTAACATAGTTTCCAGGTGATGGTCACTGCTAATTATCTTTGCTATTTGAAATCCACACACAGTGGATAGTGATTCTGATTCAAGGGCATTCAAGCATTGATAAGCCTTTGTAAATCTAACTTTTGTTAGTATAGATTTTGTATAACTGTCTCATTGTTTGCAAACTTATGTATAACATGCTGTGATTGTTTGAGTTGCCTCCTTGGCCAAACCAAATAGTTTAAACCAAAAAGTTATGGAGTACCAAAGGGAAGTGATGACTGTACAGCGCGTACTACCTCATTTACACCTATGCATGGTACGAATTATATGTCTATTTTAGTATTTTTTCCCTAAATGGGGTAAAGTGGTAAAAGAAAAAATATTCACATTCGCGTGACCCGTATATCACCCTTATATTCCTTCTTACAATATGTTAGACATAGAAATCAAAATCAAAGTGTATTTTTGGATTATTTATATAAACCATTTCCAATTTTGTCCTCGGAATTTACTAACAGCGGACTACTGTATATTAACTGTATGTATAAATTGAAATTGGCAGGCTTGAATCATGAGTGTATACATTGAGTGATGTGTGGACTGTTGCCATATAGTAAAGTATTAAGGCCTTGTTAACTTTAACTAGCTGAAGTATATTGCATTCTTAATTTCTCATGTTATTGGTTAACATTGTATTGAAGAAAGGAAATTTGAAAATAATACCTTTCCAGATTTTGCTTTCCAAAAAAAAATCATTCTGAGTTTCATTTTAAATCACTCTCATCAAATCAGATATATGTCATATGAAAACTTATTACATCAAGCAAGTATCACATACTGTATCGCATTTACCCCCAAACACTAACACAATATACTGTAGCATCATAGCAACAAACTAATGAGGCAAGTTTGGGTCATCAACTTGATTTTATTTTCACATGAATACAATTCTTGAAATATTTATTGCTTTGCATTCTGGTAATAAGTCATTTTAATTCATCAATCATTGATTTAGCTAAACACATTTAAACTATAAGTGTATCTCCTGAGTATACATTTGACACATGATGGAATGCTAATCATTCCATAGAGTTCACCAGTTTAGTTAACAATTACCTGTCGTACACTAATACATGGACGGTATTTTTATAAGATGAAAGGGAAAGTGCAGGCAGCATCTTGAGCAGTTATATGTTGATGGTACCATACCATGAAATACCGTACATATTACCATGGTTGCTGGCTGTGCCACGTACCAGGATGTACCAGGATATGGGCTGGTCCAGGTCATATTGCTGGTCCTGGCTTGTCCAGGCTTTTTGTTTGACGCATATTTTGACAGAAAACAAATCAGAAGTACGTACTTGGTGCTATACCTAAAGTCATAATTTGGAAAATGCTAATTCGGTCTTCTAATGTTTCTGTTTTCTTAAAAAAAAAAAAAATCTTAATTTGGTAATACCTATCCTAGCATTGACTTAGAATACCAAATATTTAGCCTTTTTTTTTTTTTGGGGGGGGGGGGGGGCTTCGTTGGCCTACTTCCCCGGTACATAAGCGGCCGTGCTTCAAAAACCGACATCAAATTTAAAGGACTCCGCAGAAGGCACATATTTGGTGTTGCAAAATATGGCAGAGAGATTCTGTCAAATTGTATATGCTGCTTAGTTTATCATGAGAAAGGTCATGTGAGGTCAATAAATGAAATTCTTCAACATGATTATTACAAAGAGTTCAGGTTGGTGAGAGATCAAGGCCTGCAGCAGACATACAAGTATACAAAGTGCATAGCTTAAAAAAAACTTACTAGCAAAATACATTGTGCGGAAGGTCATAGGTCACTTGAGGTAAAAAATTTAAAATCACACAAAATGTATTTCATGTCAAATATTTCAAGAAGGGGATTCTTCAAATAATGCTGTAGATGTATATAGTATACAGTCTGCTGCTTATGAGTTTATCATGAGAAAGGTCAAAAGATCATGTGAGGTCAATAAATAAAATTCTTTAAATGCATTCTTATTCCAAAATTTTTTATATCAATATAACTTATAGGGCCTATTGCTTAGTACAAACCAAATTTACTAACATTGCACATAACATCTTTCAATAATTCTCAATAATCTGTTGGTATAAATAGTTGTTGTAAGTTTCCAACAGTTTATATAAAAAATTATAAATTAAATGAAATATACTCGTGAACTGCAAATAAACATTAGGGAAGGACAAGAGATTAATAATGGATGCTTTCTGTGTTGCACCTGCACAGTAAAAATTATGTACCACTCATGACCAATATTTTAGAAAAGGGATTATATCAAGTTTGTATGAAGATGTGAACTTTTCTCTAGCCTATGATGCCTATCATGTAATTATCAGCCCTCTAGTAAAACTACATGTTTGGAAAGGTCAAGAGGCCAATAAAGGTTAAGTAATGAAATCTCCAAAACCTTAGTATATTTCCTCAAGACAAATATTTCAGAAAAGTGATATTTCAAGTTGGTAGGCAAATGTATGTACACTCTACACAGCACTACATGTACTCTTCTAAATATCATGAAATTATAAGGTCACTAGTAAACAAACTTTGCAAATATCCAGAGGTCAAGTAATGAAGTGGGAGGGGGGTTCTCCCCATGACAAATATTTCAGAAAGGTGGTAAGTTTGGTCCTAGGTGCTGCTTTCTAATTTATCATGGTCAGAAAGGTCAAGGGCCATGTGAGGTCAATAAAAGGTCACATAATTAAATCCACCGGAAAGCGTTTTCATTAAAGGACAAAGTTGAGAGGGAGATATATACAGCTTTTGATTATCTTGAAGTAATTGGTAGTTAATGTCTTTGGCAACAACATCAGAAATGAAGTGATATCTAAGTCATGACTATGGGTAGGTCGTAGACCTTAATAACCACCCCCGGAATCCTAACATGTTTTAACTGCTTTATTGCTAAAGGAAGTATAAATGCTTACATTTTCAAATCGTTTCATCTTATATCCAGACATAGTTTTGATCAAGCTACTCAAATGACACTTTTGATAATTTCCTTTATAAATCTAAATCAAAGGTACACTTGTACTCCTAATGACTTCCACGTAAAAGTGTTTTCCGAACATAATTATTAAGGTCCCGTCAATAGCCATTAATATCCTTCCTGTATTAAAGAAGCAGTTGTGTCCTCTCTGAGATTCAACAAGTTCCAGAATATAAACTCTGAAATTGTATAAATAAATAGAGGGATAGAGGTCAGGAAACATATTTTGTAAAGGTGTGTGTGGGGGAAGGGGGGGTGGTGGAATAGGGAGAACGTTCCCCATGTTCCTATGCCCCCTGGTGATGGAAATTGTGAAACAAAAATTGTGTGGCAAGTTGGGGATGGAAAGGACCAGATATTTGCTTGGGTGATGTGTCTGAGAGGGAAGGGGAGGGGGAACCTACAGAAAACAAACCTTGGAGCAGCCTATAAATTCAACAAATAAATTAATTTGGGGGAGAATACGTGGAAATACTGGTTAGATTAGAAATTATAGCAATTGTGTTCCTGCTCTGCCTCGACACTCAGTGTATGTCCACCCCTAATGTATTCTATTGGGAGTGGTGGTACTGTTATTAAATTGAGACTAAGATTGCAAACCTAAATATTTCATGAAAATTATTGTAAATAATTGGGGGCGGGACATGATGGGCCTCAACAGGTCAGAATGTGTTTTGCCATAGAACAATGGTTGGTAGGAATTTAGGGCTTTCCCCTCCTCATCCCACTTCACCCCACTTCACCCATGTTTACATTCTCTCATGTTAATTCTGGTCTACTGCCCCCAATGTGGGAAAGTTTTCTATATCTCAATTTTCATTCTGTCAATTTCTTTTTTACCATCAAATCCATGGTTACGGATAGAACATATTATTACCACAACATTAAAAACTTTTGAGAAATTTAGTTTTGATACCAGATCAGGTAAGTTAATCTAGGTCTGTTGTTCTCACTTTGACAATATTTTTCTTGTCTGTATTTTCATTCATTTAAAATTGGACTTATTATTATTATATTAATGATCATCAAACTCATGATTTACAGGTAGACAATATTATTATCCCAGAAAATGAAATGGTTTGATGTTTGACACCTGGTGGGTAAGTTTCCTCATTCAGGTCTGCCGCCCTCACTTTGGGAAAGTTTCCCATGTCACTATATTTTCATTCATTTGAAATCAAATCAATTTACTTTGCGTCTTGTACTTTTACGACAAACTTTTTAATGATGACATAGTTAAACAAGTAATTTCCTATAGTAAAGAGTATATTAGAATGTTCATTCAAGTGAAATTAATTTAACCTTTTCAGAAATACCCTTTAGGTCCTCGGAGTTATCGTCTTGGTAACATCTCTGAGAGGTCAAAGTGTAGACACCAAGAATTACAAACAAATATTTTATTGACTTGACCAACTATGGTATAATAATTTCTTCTTTAAAATAATTTATATTTGTTCTGTTTTGTTAATTTTAGTAACCACTGTAACATAAATCACTCCAAAATCACTTTATGCATTTACTATCCTTCAAATTCCTCTAATTCACTCCAAATTTACTGGTTGTAGTTGTTTCACCGTCAACATAGTTGTATGTATACTGTGTGCAGTGTGTGATTGGCATAGTTCGATGACTAGTTGAATAATGAAATTGTACTCATACTTAAGGAAAATGAAAAGCATGTATTCATACTTGTACTCGATGTCTTTTACATCTACTCATACTTGAGACAAGTTGAGAGTTGGGCCTTGTCTGGTTGTAGTTGTTCACGGTAAACATAGTTGTATGTACAGTATGTATGCAGTGTGTGATTGACATAGTTAAATGACCAGTTGAATAATGAAATTGTACTCATACTTAAAGAAAATGAAAGGCATACACTTGTACTTGGTGTCTTCTACGTCTACTCATACTTGAGACAAGTTGAGAGTTGGGCCTTGTCTGGTTGTAATTGTTTCACTGTAAACATAGTTGTATGTATGTATGCAGTGTGTGATTGGCATAGTTCAATGACCAGTTGAATAATGAAATTGTACTCATACTTAAAGAAAATGAAAAGCATGTACTCATGCTTGTACTCGATGTCATCTACGTCTACTAAAACTTGAGAGTTGGGCCTTTTCTGGTTGTAGTTGTTTTACTGGAAACTTAATTAAGTTAAGTGACTAGTTGATTCATGTAATTATATTCATATTCATAAAATATACACAGTGTCTTGTACTCATACTTGTATACAGTGTCTTGTACTCATACTTGTATACAGTGTCTTGTACTCATACTTGTACACAGTGTATTGTACTCATACTTGTACACAGTGTCTTGTACTCATACTTGTACACAGTGTCTTGTACTCACACTTGTATACAGTGTCTTGTACTCATACTTGTACACAGTGTCTTGTACTCATACTTGTATACAGTGTCTTGTACTCATACTTGTACACAGTGTCTTGTACTCATACTCCTACTCAAGGACTCACACTCACACTACAAGGCTCTTTTCTACAAAATATGTAGTATGATTTCAGCCTGACTAGGCCCATATAATCTTAATGGACATTTAAATTAAATAAAAGACCCATACAGATCTTTAGAGTAAATCTCCATGCTCTTTCAATCTGAAGTCTGCTTCAATAGCCATTTTATGCTTGTCAATTTAATACTAATATACTCTGATTATCCTGACAGATATTCTATTCTCTAAGGCTAGCAAGTTATTTAGGGCTGCCCAGATTGAAATGTTATCCCTGGTAAATTACACATTACCATGTTCTTCTTGCTTCAATAACCAATAAACCCCCTAGGGGTGTAGGGTAATACCTTGTCCCTTGTCTTTTATTTGGGAATGTATGCAGAGGAATTGTCCGGTGGTATGCTTGCTATGAACTTAGTTATGACAGTTTATTTATATCCCCAATGGAAGATATATTATTGAGTACTGTAACTACAGTGTTAGTAGTAGTTATGGGTATGTGGGAAACTGGTAAAATGTTTTTTTAAATGTTTGTTGTAATCGTAGGATTTAAAACACTTTCTAGTAGCATGGTGGTACCATGAGTCGCTAACCTAGTAGCATTTTATTCACGTAAAATGCTGAAAATATAAAAAATAAAATAATTACCACTGGAAGTCTCTTAAATGTTGTTTTCTTGCAATTGGTGATAATTTACTTCGCAGTAGTAGACAGCAACCCAATCAAACGTTGATTCCAATATTCTATGTAACATACGCTGTGACCAGTTTTCAGGGACCTAGAGTCGCTATCCCGAGTCGCTACATCGGCCGGTCAAAACGATCTGCTGTATGTATGCATAGTCAATCAAGAATTAAGAGCAAAATTACCTGTTTTGTCGCATCTTGGAGCTGTGCAGTTGTTGTTACGCGAAAAAGTGATTCAGTTGTAACGTGAATTTGAACAGGTTGCTATGTAAATGAAAACATAGTGTGCCTATGTACACACGAATACTACCGTACAGTTGCACGCACTTGTCAACTCTAGGTGCCTAGCGACTCTGCATGCCACCACTATACTTAGATTGCTTGAACATCTATTTAGCATATTTCAACCTACTAGCTGAATTATGGAAGGGAAAACGGTCGCATTCTCACCTCGCAGGATGTTACCACCTGAAGCGTAGATTTGCAGAAGATGGCAACCATAGGCTCACAGCCTGAGCGGTGAGATTGCTCGACCGTGTTTCCTTTTCATAAGTAAGCCTGGTTGGTTGGAATATGCTAACCTGTGACCATATTTTGTAAATGAAATTCAGGGACAAACGAATACCTTCCTGGGAGAGGGGTTTAAAGGGAGGGGTGTACACCGAAAATCGGGGACGTCTGGTCACCTTAAAATAGATATTCAGCAGTTTAAGTATCGATGCTTTATTTACACCTCACTATATTTCCCATACAGGGGGAAACATGATTTTTTTAAATGTTTTTTGCTCCTTGCTGAAAACAAAGAAAATTTAAATGCGTTCAACCTGGTGTATTTCTGTGTACGAGTTTGACTTTTCTTCCGAGGACATAGACAAAAGAAGTTGGAGTCCTCAAAAGGAAATACAATGGGAACACTATGTCCTCAAAAGGAATACAATAGAGAGTTTCTTGTCATGGTTAGGGTCTGTGGACCTAAACACAAAGGATCTTCAATAGAGTCCTCAGAATGTATGTGAAACACGACTGTGTGTGTGTATGTGTGTGTAATGCTTCAGAAGTTCATCATAATGTGTGAGTGTGTAGATGCACCATACTAAGTAGATGAACTTATACAGACATGCCAACTAGTACGTTTTTTCCGTATTTCATACGGAAAATCCTTGAAAATACGGGTGTACGTTTTTTCTTTGAAAAATACGGATTTTGCTACACTGCCCCCTTTTTTTCGTTTTTTTTCTTCTTTTTTTTGCTGCTGTCAGTTAAAGACTAGTCATGACCTCACTTGGTTGACCCATAATTCATCTTGATAATTGTATGTGCAATGTGATTGAATGACTTCAGTAAACATTCACTCGTAACGCCGAATAGAAACGTCGTTAATGTGAATCTTAAGGTTGTTTCCAACTTTCCGATCCCATATAGTTTTACCCCCGCACATGTGGAGAGACGAAATCATTCAGTGTTAAACACGCCAAACACGAAGGGAAGCTATATAGGTCTGCTATATAAGGGGTGGAAAAGTTATGAAATTTAAAAGTACGGATTTTGTTCGCAAAATACTGATTTTTGGCCTCTTGAGTACTGAAAAGTGTTTTTCGAAGTTGGCATCTATGTACACATAACAATATAATTTCCTTAGGTTGTTTCCATTAATACCATACAATCATAAGGAAAACTTTACAGCCAGACATATTCAATGAATCTCTCTTGGGCTACTTATTAAATAACTGTGACAAGTTTCATCATGTTACCATGAGTTCTGTTCCACTTCATCACACATCAATATCCCTCAGTTTCTGGTCTTGCTATACACTTCCATTCCTGTGTGTAGCCAGGGAACATTGTAATGTAATCCTATCAATTCAGCTTATGCCCCCCCCCTCCCATATGACAAGTTTGCTCTCTCCTTGGGGTTGCTGCTGCCTTAATGTAGTTCTTTGGTCCAAGTATACATGATAGTTATTATGTATGCACAAGCTACCTAAAACTGAGGGATCCTTCATATAAAATTTGATTATACCTTTGTTCCTTGATCTCTGTAAATATCCAGGGCTTAATTAGAGCACCCCTTGCAATCATCAGCCCTGCTGACCCACTGTTGTTGAAATGTTCATTGGCATCTTCAAAGGAGAGAATGTCACCATTACCTGCAAGAGCAAACACAACTAAGTGAAAGGAATGTAAAACAGACAGAGAAGAACACTTTGATTTTACAGATTGAAACCATAAGCTTATTCCAGGCTCAGGTTATGTTATAAAACCATTTATTTCCGCATTACTGGTGTCAACGGTTGGTTTCAAATGTTATTGGCACAACCATCAACATTCATTACACCTACCACCAAAAATAGTTGTCATCAACTACCCATGACAATACCAAGTACATCCGTCCAACATGCCCGTCTCTGGAATAAATAATATCAAACACTATATAAATGTATTACCGCTGTGCATCTTTGTACCAATATCAAGTCCTCACTCCATTACAAAACCATTAGAACCTTGGTCATATGTACTTGATGGTTGGCATTGGGAGTGAAAAATGTCTTTTTCACTTTCCAAATACATATGTACACCTACAAGTTTCCTAACATCATCATATCATTGATAATCATGAGTTATGTACAACACAGAATAGGTCAGATCTATTCATTACAGGGACCTTCCTCTGTTGAGAACATTTGGAGCAACACTTCATTTATTCAATGACTATTGTGTTTACAAACAAACCATCAAATACACACACACATTTCATCATTGAACCTGTTATAATAGACTAGTGGGTCTCAGCTGTTGAATGAGGTTTATAGCTTCTTAAGACCTTGTAACTCTGCATAGCTAAGGTGTGAGTGAAATAATATCACCACACCTATCCCCAAACCCTAGAAGATATCACATCAAAGAGTCAATGTCACATCTTTTTGTTCAGGAGTCAATCGTTTTTTACAAGATTTCATATGCTTGATTGCTTCATGTTGGTGGATTTATGGTAGTTTTTTGAGCTAAATTAAAAATTTAGCGGTACCGATTTGGGGCCTATCACGCTATGTTAGGCATTTAATATTCATGCAAATAAATGCCTGGTGCTTCAAAGTCTACTATTAAAGTAACACAACACAACACATGCATGCTCTCTGCTGGAAAGCTAAAAACGTTTGTGTATAATTATGTTAAATGCATATGTGTATAAAGCAAACTTAGTTACACAACAATCTTGAACAATATGTGGGATGAACACAGATTTTCAATTTACCAATCACATGGTATCACATTATCTGTAGGTTAATATGTCTGTAGGTTTCAAACTTACCCACAAAGGGGTGGGGCGCAGCCACTTGAGCACAGGACCGTAAGTAATCCCAGTCGGCAGACTTAGTGTACCTGGCTTCTCTACTTCTCCCATGGACCTGCAATAAATAAACAATGAAAGATGTACAAGCATTTATATGTGACGTTTAAGTTTGGACTGGAAAATGGCATGGAAAACGTCCAATACATGTATTGCTTCTTCTGGACGTACTCCTCCAGGAGACCCAATTGCCATTGGCTTGGTCAGAATTCTGGCATGTGGTTAGGCCATCATCCACTTTGTGGTGCAGAACACATCCATTTACGAGGCTGCTGGTCATGGTATTCCAGCAGTGTAGGTTCCTGAATTTCATGGTGAGTCCCTGACCCACCACCTGATGCAATGGGATTTTCTGATTAAGTTAACCCCACTTGGTTAGTGGATGAACTTACAAGAGAGCGACTTACCTTTTGGACCAACACCCAACCTCCCCACTGTGCTGGAGACTTGGGTTGGTATATTGAATGTCGGATTGTCGCACACTGGTCGGCCACATTGGGTATGACCAGGTTGGGTAGTGAACTGGCTATTAGAAGCCTTGGTGGCATAGTAAGTGATTTGGGGCATGGGAAAATGCATAAGTTGGTGTCACTCCCTCATAAGTATACCCAACCAAATAGGGTTAGTCACATCCATTATATTATTCTGCAATGTCTTCAGTGGCTGCTAGTCAAGTCTAGACAGTTTGTATATAATCAGTGTCAATCATTCGTTAATACGGATGTTTGGGATCTCTCAGTGAGTAGGTTTTAATACTTATATACCTTGACCTTCCCTGGATGATATAGTATGCTCCATTAGCACTTTTGATAATACATACCGTCACAAGAGACGCACCCCAGTCATAAAGCTTTGGGATGAATGTATGAGCAATATTTTTATTCTCAATCACTCCCATCCTCAGTTTGACTGTCAGAGGTATGTCCATCACCTAGAGCAAAAAAAAAATGTTGTTGTTATGGCCAAGTCGTTGTCATGTAAATTTCAATGCCAAATGCAAATGCATATTTCAGGTATATAATGTTACAGTTAGCAAAAATCTTTGATGTTTGAGATTTTAAACCACAAATATGTCTATAGTATGAATAATTTTCCTTTTACATTGATATTCTTAGGAGTTGTTAAATTCAGGTGTCAGGCACCAATATTTCATGTGACTGTGGCATGAGAAAGTAGTTTTCAGCTTTGCTACACAACCCCATAGACTGATGACTTCAACATCATATACTTGTACATGTTTTAGTCGTATATGGAAACCATGTGTTTTTAGTTGTGAATGTTCAGATACTTCATTCCCACAGACCCTTCATTGTTCTGAAGGTCCAAAGTAAATTCAACATCCTAACAGTGTACATTTCTTTTGATATAGTTAAATACCATCCTCCTAAATTTAAGTCCCATGATCAGACTAACCATGTCCCGAATCCCCTAGAAAACAATTCTGTCATGAAACAGAGCAAATTGTTTGGTCATGAAGAGGATTAATGTGAGCTCTACGCTGTATCTTCCTACAGTATTATGTATGGCTTCATTAATCTTTGTCAAATGTCATAGAAATCAATCAATAAGTTTTCCACTTCAGATTTCATAATTTACAGAGAAATACGAGCATGAAATATGACTAAGACACAGACACATCTTCACACAGAACATATCACTGGTATTGCTACACCAAAGTTTTAGCAAATTGAAAAGGAAATGTTTCATGGCAGAGGTGATGTCATGAACAGCTCACAGATGCCAATGTTTTGACATGATATTTGAAGATTGCAGGTCAACCATAGATTCAGTGATGCACAGTAGAAACCATGTCCATACCAAGGTTAATCAAAAATTTGAACTGGTATTGCACTGTAGAAATACCAGAAATAGATGGTGTTGTTTACTCAGTGTATTGGTAACCCTTTAAATTACTAGCATGACAGTGTCTATGTCAAATTTTTAGTACTGACAAAGTGTTCCGTGGTTGGGATGACAATGTGGTCAGCAATGAGATGCCACGTTTGGCCACGATAATGGCAGACAATGGTCTGACCATAGATCTACTGTTGCACTGTAGCCACTCAATACCTGGAGTTATATATTGTCATGTAATGATACCCTAAACGGTCTTTTAGCCCCTATACTGTTATCAATTTATCAGTGGTCCTTCCAGGAGAGAGTTCCTTTAACCTTGTTTGTAAAAGAATTACTAATGTAAGCCTTTGTTTTC
>JAODAF010654188.1:0-12745 GCA_027574765.1 Molpadia intermedia
AACTTCAAAATCTTTATTAGCTGATGTTTAAATCTACCAAGCAGTAGTGCTAGTAATAGACGCAAAAACTTGTCGTGGTGTATTTGTGACCTTGTAATTGTGATTACTGCGATTCATCACAGTAAATTTGGT
This sequence comes from Molpadia intermedia, assembly GCA_027574765.1. Classification (NCBI taxonomy): domain Eukaryota; kingdom Metazoa; phylum Echinodermata; class Holothuroidea; order Molpadida; family Molpadiidae; genus Molpadia; species Molpadia intermedia. The sequence continues at coordinate 133 of JAODAF010654188.1, forward strand.
GATGTCACCCATTTTATTCGTGAATTGTAAAAAGTACAAAAAAGTTATGCAATGAAGTATTTACTATGTTCTTTCTTTATTTTGTACTGTTCGTATTACATTTTCTCAAAAATGTGTTTTTAAGGACATGAGACACAGGTGGTAGTAGCTGTCTATCATAAACTATCGATTGACTTAAACCTTTCGCTACCATTGTCGCTGATCGACTGATTTTACAGCCCATGGTTGCCGATCGGCGACCAATGCACACATGTTTTTATTAGGAAGCATAATTGCATAGCCCTCTCTATTCTGGAATTATGATATATCATATAGAAAAAGAAATAATCTATCAGGTGGTATATCACATGATATACTTTGTGATTGACTTTTTTGAAGAAATGTACATTGAAGTTAATACACTTACCATAATGTAATGGCTGCAAATTAACCTAGAGCTATACTATCGATACATCCTGCTCAGATTTTGGTGTATATCTTTATATCAAATGAAAGATTATGATTTACTGAACAACATTTTTGGTTCATCATTTTCTTATATAAGGTGTTTTTCATACGCAAAATGAAGAGAGAAATAACCATTTTAATATGGAGGCATTCAGAGTGGAAATGGCTGGTCCCAGGAATGAGGGCAGCATATAAGTGTGTGGTACCGAAAGGGTTAAAAGTAAAGATCATTATCCTAGCCTAGGCTAACCCATAACAGTAATTTGCACCCTGCTTCCCTAGCCTAACCCCAGGGCTATAGCAGATAGCCTACTACTAGGGCCTATAGGCCTATGTAAATTACTTGGGTATGATTTTTATTCAAGCAAAATCTATGGGACATGTTGCCCTAATTTTTATATGTTAATAGTAAACGTTCTGTTCAAGGGCTAACACTGGGCCTAACATGTAAGATAAATGGGAAGCCCCAATGTTATGCTAGCCTACATAGGCTACACTAACAAATGAATAGCCTCAAGCCTAACATTAGTCTATCTACTATACTTAGACCTAGCTAGTACCTAGGTTAGGGCTAAGTTCGATTGGGCAATTATTCAGTTGAAGGTGATCATTAAATGAGCTTGTGCTCATGCAGCTTTATAGGTTAAATACTTTAGGTTTTCATTTCTCTTCAGTTGGTTAGACCTACGGCATTTTTCCCAACTTCCCATTTCAACGTTGGTAATAATCATTTGTATCAAGGCCCATACTGTTGCTGTAACAAGATGTAAGTGCCATATTTCCAACTAACTGCACTTTACAAATGGTATCACCCTAGATTCAAGGTCTGATGTCCCTAGATATTGCACAGTTAATCTGAAGAACTGCTTACAAGGGAAAATATGTTAGGCAAGGGGGAAACAATTTAGGGAAAAAATTGTAAAAGCACTTAAGTGTCATTTCAGTGCAAATTAGTATTAATACCTGTACAAATGCACTGATGATATAGTAACCTTTGAATCCTCATCCAACGATCTAGCGACTTTTGATTCCTGTGTTGAATTCTGTTCTCAACATCATGAGCTACTGGTACTTCTAGCTCAATTTCTGAAAATTACTGTTCTCCTCAAGTTTACAACTTCACCTGGGTATCAAAATCCCCAGGTGTCCCAGTGATTACTGGGTCATTCCATAGGGTTGGGGCACAAAGTGTGACCTGAAAGTCAAATTTTAAAGGTGATATATTTAAAGCAAATTATAGCTCATCTCCTAACCAACAGTGTGAAGATGAAGAAAAAATGGTTCAACTTTGGGTATGGTCCCCATTCGAAAAAAAAATCACAGTTACTCTTATCAGTTCATTGTCCAAAATACCCACGTAACATGGACACCAAATCAGTTTTCAACCTTCAATAAAATGCTGAAATTCTTATGAATATCAATTGAAATGTGCTAATAGGCAAGAAAGGTGTACAAGTTATTATTTAAAAAGCACTGACAGTGTATCCAACATGTTTTCTTATTGATGATATTTTCATGTACCTCGGTTGGTTAAATTTACGGAAAGAGAATTGTATCTTTGTGAATAATCTTGTTCTTGCTATCTGTGGACAGTATGGAGAGCCATAAGTTACTTTGGTTAAAATATGGAACATACCAGAGCATTTCCTTACTGAATTTCTCTCAGTTAGGTATTTGCAACAAAAATATATCAGCCTGATGGTAGGCCTCCTGTAGTGTACCCACGTAACATGGACACCATGTCCTAAAAGCCCAAGGAACAAAACAGTCATAATGCATTCAAATATTTATTACTACTGCTGCATAATGAATGGTAAATTACAAATACAAAATTATTCTTCCCATTCATTGTGTGACCCCTCACAATTGTTGGAAAACTACATACAAAATTGTAGCAATGTCCCTACGTAACAAAACATTGTTGGTCTTATTAGGGTCACAAAATACACAGTCATTGTTACATTGGATCAAAACATTTCCTGATATTTCATTGAAATAGTCACTTCATGCCCTGATGTAAATGAAAATGGTAAACAACACTGCAAAAACCAACAATTTCTAAGCGTTTCAGAGAAATTTATTTACAATTGGCCATCACTCCCCGAAAATGGTAAACAACACTGCAAAAACCAACAATTTCTAAGCGTTTCAGAGAAATTTATTTACAATTTATTTATTTATTTACAATTGGCCATCACTCCCGACAATTATTCTAGAAAACCATCAGGTCAGTGAAGTGTGGATGCTATATCAGTTGGAGACATAGAAACAGCTGCTAAGATAGATTGTTAATTGTGTAAGGAAGTCAAGCCCGACTGTTCTAATCATCTTTATTTTCTATTATATTTTCAGATCCTGTTTACTTTGTGTTTGGCCTAATCACAAGGACAATTACCCTACCCTATCCTGCAGCTGGCTTCTACTCTTTTCATGAAATATGTTTAGCTCAACCTATCTCTCCCCCTCTCTCAAATACATTTGATTGCATGCTTAATATGATAAAACCTTGAATAATAACTGAGTAATAAAGAGAAAAAAATTCTTGAAAAATGTCCGGCCCTGAAATGTTCTCATAAGTTGAGTCTAAGGCTATGGAAACTTGAAAAAAATCCTTGAGCCCATAGCAACCGGGTGGGGAGGTTGGAGTCCATCAACGATGTCATCAGATGGGTGAACATAAATGCACTCATCGCCAGGTGGCCAGGTGAAAAGGTTCCCTCTTTGTTCCATGTATGTGAGGTGGAAACGGCCATCATCCATTCCCACAACCTGTAGGAGATTAGGCATATACAAAATTACAAATATATAGCAGTGACGACCAGGCTGCTACAGCTCCTTCAAGCATTTGGGTAAAGTGGTTTAAAGAATGGAAAGTAAATGGATAAAATTTAATGACACACCAACACCAGGGATGTGCCCACGCTGGGCGGCGCCGGGCGGTCCCGCCCGGCACTTCAAATATGCGCCCAGCACCTGTGCCAAATCCTAAATCTGCGCCCGGCACTTTTTCTCACTTCTGGCATATTTGAACAATGCCCGACACCGCCCGGTCATTATTATATAATGCCCGACCATTATTAAATAATGCTCTTGCATTTTTCGGGCCAAATCTGTGATTATCCGCCCGGCACTTTAATTTTCCTAGGCACATCCCTGCAACACATATCTGTATTTTTAAGTGTCTGCAAGTTCAAGCTGTACAAAGTCCTCCATTGAAGTCACCTCTTACAACAAACAGAATAATATAAGCCTTACAGAATGGGGGATTTGTGGCCGTCTGTTGAATCACAGCCCCTGAGAGCAGAATAAGTTAATGAATGGTATGCCTCGTCATTACTGGATATTTGTTGAAAAATCGTCGTCCGTGTCAATCCTTGATCACACCGCTGGGGGTTTAAGATAAATAAAATTGAAATCACTGTACCTTTGCAACAAATACTTCGTCGGTCGATTTCTTGTTTTTGCCCATCCTCGGAACACGCACCCTCACAAAGTCGCCCACAGTCGGAGTACACTCTTCTGTGAAAAAACAAACAAACTTGTTTTTACATCATTGAAAAAAAGGTTGGTTAATAAACAATGCAGCAGCTGTGCAGCCCAGCTCCACTGTGGAAAAAAAGTTAACAGAGCAATATGCACAATGGTAGTTCAGTAGTTTATTTTATTGCCTTTGGTTGTTTGGTATGACCTCACCCAGGACCAAAATATATGTGGGCAGATCCTGGTATTGAGTTTGTCATTTGTGAGCCAGAGATAAAAAGATAAACTGTAACATTGACAATGTTTAGTAATCTGCAAGCAACTGCTACTTTAAATTTGATAGAAAATCCTACTCTTCTAACATTTATATCATGCTGTAATATGCTCACCTGAGTTGCTGTTGTTAGCTGTAGAGCAATCAGATGAGCATGAAGCTGCAGCACCAGAAGTCCCAGCGCCATCTGTCGTAGATGCGGCTGTTGAAGGATAGGAAGTCGTGGAGCCTGCTGTTGTGGAGCCAGGTGTGGTGGAGCCAGTAGATGTTGAGCCATCTGCGATGATGCCAGTTGCTGTGGGTTGGGCAGTTGTGGACAGGGCAGCTGTGTCAGTCAAGGTGCTTGATGAGAGGTTATCTATGGCCAACGCCACCTCTTTCCACTCACCAACATAGGCCTGGTTGTTGCAATGTCCATCTTCGGTGGTACAAGGCTGGCAGAAACAGGAGAGGGAGCGGGTCAGGATTACTCCTGGGCGCACAGACTTGACACTGTGTATTTTGCGTGTGCCCTTTACGCTCTTACTAGGTTTTGGCCGTGCACGGTCAGCTGCCCCTTTAGGAACCCAGAAGATGTCTCGCTTGAACTGAGAGCAGTCACCATCATCCCCTCTTGTGAGGTTCTCCTTGCAGTAGTCATAGAGTGCTCTAGCGGTGGGGATGTAATGGGTGCCGCTCTTGACTGCTAGTGAGGCTTGCCTCTTTATGACAGCGCTCTCGCCATCAGATGGGCCTTTTCCATGCCGAGAGCCAAAGAAGTGGTGTTCCGTTTTTGTTTCGTAGCTACTGATATCCAGAAATGGGCCCTTTGACTTATACTGGGCACTGCACCCATCTGAAAAACGGACAACCCTATGTATGTCCAACTCCCTCTTAAGGAAGTGAAGTGCCTCAGTGAAGAACTCGTGGACGGCGTGGTAATCGTGGTCCCTGTCATCCGACACAAACACCAGTGAGTGCAGGACTGTATGCGAAGCCGAGCATTTTTGACACAGGTAGGTTGCGACGATAGGATGCACCGTTGCCTGATCATGGTGCCAGTGGCCAGCTTGAACTTCGTCTTGCTGTAGACACGCGTAGTTCTCAGCAAAATCCAACACCATGGTCACCGTACCGTCTGGTGGGGTTTGAACTAACTTTGCATATTGTGTGTGCTGCCATCTCCATGTGAAGAGGTGAAGAGCATAGGGGTCCAGTTCTTCTTGCAACTCTGTTAGCAGTGTCTCCACATTTCCACTTTCATCTACCTGACACACTGCCTTACCACCCTCTTCAGTTGGTAGAAACTTCCACTTCTTCCATACCACTTCCTCAGCAGCAGCGACATCCATAAGGGGTTTAAAGTGTTCGCGAATTCCATCAACTCCACAGCTACTGCACTGCCGCATTATGCAATCTAATGCATGGAATTCCCCCTCTGTTTTCGAACAGAGTGTCTGGTCACATGCCGCCATTTCATTTTGCACCTTACATGGCGAGAGATTGTGCTGACTGCAAAGTTTGTTGAGAGCTACAATCTTCAGTGAAATGTTTGTGCAATACTCACACAGGCAGCCTCGGAGTTTGTTGTACATTACAGTTTTGATATGTTTTGGCCGGAGTGCTGAAAACGAAGAGAAACCAATCTTAATGTCATGGTGTTCCTTACGAAACTGCTTGAAAAGCTCTACAACAGATACCTGGAGGACTGCAGTCTTCTTGAGCGTCTTTCTACTGATTGCTTTCTTGTCTGCTACAGGAACTGCCTGGTCCACGTAGAACTTGATCACAGCTGCTTTGGTTTGCTCGTCGAGCTTCCTTGGATTCCGGTACCTCAACGGTTTTGACGCATTACCCAGGAGCTTCCTTGTGACCCCGAATCTTCGAGCCGTTGCACTACGGTATTTGTTACCTTTCACCAGAGCCGAAGCCAGGATTCTCCTTGCCCTTTTTGATTTCTTACATCGCTTATGCTTGTTTTCAGCCAGTTGGTCCCGTACATTGTCGCCAATGATAGCATCAACCTCTTCTCTACGGCCGACCCCTTTCGTCTGTAGAGCAACTACCTTTCTGGGCGAGGCCTTTTCAATCAGGTCTGTTACGGTGTCTGCAAAAATGTCAGGATCCTTCGATATCGAGGCTCTAATCCTTGACAGTGACTTCCTCCTAGCGTCAGAAGATCTCTCTTCCTGACTCAGCGCCTGCTTTGTCTGTTCCTCAAAAGCTGCCAACTCATCTGCCAAATCTCTCTCCCTTTCCTCTAAACTGGCTATCTCGTTTAACTCTGCCTGCTGCCGAGCTTCCTCCTCCTCCTGCTCCAACTTCTTCCTACGATACTCAAGTAGTTCTTCCCTTTCTGCCCTGCGTTTACCTCGTCGTTCTGCATTGATTTGCTTCCTAGCCTTTTCTGACAAGGCTGCTCTCTGTCGGCGTTTTTCTTCAGCCCATTTGGATCTCTTTGCCTTTTGTTTTTGGTTTTCAGACCGTGTTTTGCGACTGGCCTTTTTCTGTGTGGTGCCCCCTTCCTTGGCAGCCTTTGCCCGCGCTTCTTCCTCATATTTCTTTCTCTGGCGGTATGCCCACATTCGCTCTTTGCTCCTTTCCCTTTCAATGCTGCATCTTTCTTCATTCCACTCTGCCCTGCGTAACTTGGCAGAAGTTGCTTCGTATTTTAGGTATGTCTGGAATTTTTTGGGGGCATTTTTTTTCATTTGCGAGCGCCAGTGCTGTTTGGGCCTATTCGGTGGAGCGGCTTCACCAGAAGTTGAGGGTACGTCTGCCTGACTTTTAGGCCGGAATCGTAATCTGAGCTGTAAGGGCGGCCCCATGTTTGATTAGCCTGCAAGGAACATGAACATATCTTTGAATTAGTAATTCATCCTGACCCTCAAAATACACTGAAGTACATTCATACAGACTTATTGCACAGTATGGTTCCAAGGTCCTTGCAAACTAAAACCATTTTGTTTTCCATTGCATGGAATCATGGATCGCCATCTTCTGAAATCTAACATAAATTTTCCTGGAGCCAGTAGGCTACTTCGAAGGGTTCAGCATCCAGCATCATGACCCTTTAAAATGTCAATAAATATGTGGCCCATTTACACCCCACCAAATACTCAAGTAAACATTAAGGCTGCACGGTTTTACGGTTTAACCGTAATAACCGGTTTAACTCGGTTATTATTTAACTCGGTTAGTGAAAATATAGATAACCGAATAACCGTCACAACCGATTCACCGAGTTGAGCAACTCTTTAGCTAACCAAGTCATTGAAATAACCGAGATAACCGAGTCAGATTAAATTGTATTTTGAAAGAAATAAAACGGAAAAAAGTTTGAAGTGTTTGCTTACTTTTTTGTTTTGTTTTAAGGAGAAGAAATAAATCCGTAAAACCCTCCTTGTTTGCGTTTGTGCTTATTTCTAGAAGCATCGATAACCATTACGGCATGTTGATGTAATGTTCACAGTTCACACAATGTATTTAATATTAATATAATCTTAGTGCAGTTGTTTTACGTAACGTAAACATCGTGACTCATATTACTGTAGCTACATACTACTGTTATACAGTACGGTGCATGCTGCATGGCACTGATGAGCACGAGGCAAGTTTTAACGGGTGTCCGACCCTAAAAATTCAAGTTCAACTGCTGAATGGACTTACCATATAGCAAAGGGGAGGAGTTTGTGTGTGGCTTTAATACGTGTGCAGTGTCAGTGAGTGACATTACGTAAGTGGAAACAAGCAATCTGATTGGGAGTTCATGTCAATAGAGACACTGATTGTCACATCATGCAGGCATGGTGCAACGGGGAATGTTAGAAACTTGCAATGACATGTTTAGGCCTTCAGGGTTAATAAAGATAATGATGATGATTGGGAATTTGGATTTTGTGATGTAAATGTTTGCAGTACGTGTGATAGGGGCCCTAGGGGGTTAACAGCGCGAAATAAAAACTTTCTTTCACACAAGGTGATAATTGATGAGAATGAATTAATGGTTCCACATGGCATATCATTTTTTTTTATATAAATGTATTACTACGGTAAACGGGTCATTACACATCTCACTACGGCGTAATTTCTATTTCAACAGTATTCAACATATAAAAATACATACTACCCTGCACTGGATAATGGAACAGTCTTAAATGAGTTTGGGTGGGGCAATAGTAATAAAGTGAAATGATGTGATGACAGTGATGTTTTGCATGAAAAATGGAATCGGAAAGTGAATACACTGAACAAAAATATGTTCAACCACTGAAAATACTTAAATCACAAATAAGAAATTGAAAAATTGAAGTATATTTTCGTTTATTTCTAACAATTTTTGATGTTGTTACAATTCACTACGGCAGAATCTCACTTACACAAAATACTTAATGTACGAGTGGAAAATATAAATGCACCGCTAAAGTAAAGCCCTATAATTCGGGTTATCGTGTTTGGGGTTCACGGATTCAAACGTCCCCCGGCAGAAGAGGAATGCGTAAAATTTTGACGACTGAATTAACTTGGTTATGACGGTTATCAAATCGCTAACCGTACGGTTAGCTCTATGGAATAACCGTGCAGCCTTAGTAAACATTCTATAAATTAATTGAGAGGCAGGTGAGATCAAGCGCCAATGTAATCCCCACCTTCTGGAGGCTGCAAAATATACCCCCTTGTATAGTTGTATTCCTCCTGTCATACAAGGCGACTAAAAGGGAGGACTAACCATATTAGAACTTGAAATACACTATATAAAATGCAAGTGTTGATGTGTCATTAAATTTTACCTACTTACTACTGTAATCACCAAAAAAAATTAAGGGGGCCTAATTTTCTGGCTACCTAGTATTGGGCTTTAAAATTTGGCCATATGTCACTTTCTGCTCCTTTTCCCAGTGAAAAGCACGGTTTCGTGTGTAATTTAGGGCTGTATAATAAAGTATAACCAAGTGTTGACCTTACCAGTGTGATCTCACCAGAAAATAAGTTCATTCATATCCTAACATACAAAGTCAATTAGAGTCATTCATATCCTAACATACACAGTGCAATACAAACAGAAGCCTAAGCTGTTTTACCGATGTAACATTGGACATCCGTGACACAACTGCAATTTGTTTGTCGGTACCGTAAAGATGGATTTTTGCATCAGATTTTGCTTTCAACATTACGAAACTTCATTTCTATGTAAGACTTCCCTTCCGATGTACAAATATTTGTTTCCAATTGGATTGAGTTGAACGATCACCAATGTAGAGCAAATCTACGAACGTTGAATTTACCGATGTAAGAGTGGACACCGGTGTCGTCGGCGGACTTATCACAAAACAGCCTAGGCTATATCGTTACGGTCTGTGCACTCGAACAAAGGACCTTCATTGTATGAATTACTTTCTTATATTTTATCATTTAAATCCTTTTAAAACTGCTATATTGCTTCACTGAAAGAAATTTTGCGAAAATTATACTTACCGGTGTAACTCCAGGCCACGATGTAACACAAAGACACCAAAATGAAATTGATTTCCTTCGCGGCTTCGTGAGTCCGACATGAACAACAAGCGATTGCGGCGCAAACATGCCGCGGGACGTTCACGCAACGAATTTTTTTTATGTGGGCGGTTCACGTAAAAGCTAGTTCAAAGCCAAGCATTGTACCGATGTAACAATTCAGGTTAGGACACCAAGTATACAACTTATCTACAACACATTCCGTAAAAGCTCAAATCTTGAATGGGTGGCTGAAATAACGATGTTATGACTCACTGCGAGGTGCAGCTTCGCAACTACGTTTAGTTTCATGAGGGAGTGCATTTCATGTGGAATACAGGATGGCCGAGTTACCGATGTAACGTGGCAGTACAAATAGGACACCACGCGTTATATCGGTATGGCTAATTTCATTTAGGAACTGCGGGATGCTCGAGCCATCAGGGCCTCCATAATAAAACAATTACTGTTGCAACTGATCTGTTCTACAGACGTGTGGTTGAAATTTGGCACAGTCTGTCTTGTAACCGTCACAACAACAGTTTAAAATCTAACATACATGATGTCACACAACAACCGCTATATTTCGCTGCAGACACCATCAAAAAAATACAAATATCTCATGAATGAAGAAGAACATTTTATTTTCAATCAAATATAAATGAAGATACATTTCTTACCATTCATTTCTTACCAAAAGTACATCTATTAGGGGCTAAGAAAAAAAATAGCACATGATTCCTGCCATGCTACGCACACATGCTGGCAGTGCCCCAACCTCATGGAATGACCCTACTCCAAATATATAGTAATCACACCCTTATTAGGATATTTATAACGCTGTGATGTCAAGGCATTTGACACTGGCTTAGAGGGAAAGACGATTGGTTGGTGGTGGGGAGGGGGTGGTAGAAGGAGCGGATGGGGGTTAATTCAGTTGATGTCTTCCAATCCTGCAATACCTGAAAACTTCTTCTGAGTTTACACACCCCTACCAGGCTTCCTTCCAGGGGTTAGGGGAGTCTTTTAGTAAGTAAATCACTCTGTTCAAATGATCCAACATTAATATTGGTTCAATCCTTCTTAACCCTTTCACTGTGACTGCTAAGCACGAACATTTATGTGCTTGTAATAATTCTATCCTCTGCTATTCACATACATTTATGCATTTATGCCACTCTTCCATCAAATACTCAGCTCTCCATGTATACATTACCTACACACTATATCTGCATACCAGATGAAAGGTGGCTCTATTTCGTAACTTTTAACTATAATTAAGGGTAGATCAACAAGCAAAACAAAATGTCTGCACACAGTTAAACTAAGGTCTCTGAACGACCTGAGCATACTGCAATGTTTCAGGAGACAGCGGTTATTTAGAAGGTTATGCATGCAGTGGCGATTAGAGAACAATATTTACATTGATTTTGAGGATTCCTATGAAGAAGGAAACCCGAATATCAGGTATCAATTAACATTGATGTTATACCAAGTACTAGCCAAGCATGTATGTAAATTGGTTCAGCACTGGGCATACACATTATAGAATTAGCACTGAAAGGGTTTTATTTTACTTACATGTACTAGCTGAACCAAATTCTTCCCGTCATCTTCAAAAAGGTGAGGTTCCACCTTACTAAGGACCTGAGATATGATTCAAAGAAAATAAGAAAATAAGAAATTAGTATTAAAATTAAATATATAAAAATTAATTTATACAATACAACAAAAGAAAGTCACGGTAAATTCAAAAGTTTTAAAAGCTAACTACAATACAACAAAGTTGTGTTGCTTTAAAGGGAAAGAAGACAAATTCCCTGAAAGGATATTTACAAGTAGGGTGGGTAAACTAAATTTGTAAACAGCTATCTAGTGGGTGGGAGACATAAACTGTGCATAACGGATATAGTCTTTTCAACAAAAAGAAATTAAAGAGAGAAATATTTTATGTCAAATGTGCTTTATAAAGTTCAGATATCAGAACCAAATTTCAGATTTTCAGGAAACTCCCAAATGGGTAATTCTGTAAACCAGCAGGCCAAACGGTAGACATATTGTTACCCAAATTTCATTGAAAATTCAAAATTTGAGTGTTATTAATATAAAGTACATTTTCCTATAAAAGAATATATGAATACCAAAATTAGAAGAAAAAAAATTGCCTTTCGAATGGCTACAAAATACAACCAGAGTTACTCTTTCATCCAAAATATTTTACCAAAATAATGTGGACACCAAAACACTAAATCTCATAGATAATCAAGACATGCCTACCAAAACTATTTGGCTCACAAACACAGTCAAACAATTAGCTTGGGATCATATCATTCAAGTTGACAAAACAAAGCCATCTTAAACTGAATATGTTAAAGTGTATTTGTTTAGTTCAATTTACTTAAAATCCTGAATTTTAATGAGTCTAAAAAGCCTGCAAAAGGATTTTCCTGTCAGAGTCATTTATTTGTAATTATCATAATTTATTGCTTTCTTAAACAGATTGTATTTATTGTGATGGCTCTATACTACTATTAATAGCGAAATAGTGGAATTTCAGATGGTGTATATAGTTAACAGAAACACCACCATTTATTATTATTATTCTGGCACTGTTATGGATTATGCCTATCTGAGATGACACTGTTTAATAGTGCTTCAGCCATATGGATGTGTTATAAAAAAGTATTATTCACAGCATTTCATTTACATCCCTACAGTATGTACACAATTTATTAATATTATAGTATAAGCTAACCATCAGGAAAACTTGATGTTATTTGATGGTATGATCTAATCCCATGCAGAGGCCTCTTAACTATGCACAATTTAAAGATTTTCTGTCACAAAGCCAAAATCCACTGCTCTGTATTTTGCTTTTTATTTCGGCCAAATCTCTTTTCACGTTTTCGGAATTTGAACTACTGTAATTATGGGCCAATT
>JAODAF010654299.1:0-12741 GCA_027574765.1 Molpadia intermedia
AAGTCTGGCTACGTGCCTGGATTTGACCTTTCGACCTTGGGGTCAGTTGTAATTTGACATGCTGGTTCCGTAAAAAATAAAAACAAAGCAAATATGTACGACCATCCTAACTGTGCTTTAAATCTCCCAAAAACGTTGACCTCTGATAACGTCACCCACAAATGTTGCACAGGGATCAACCAATTGACATTTTTGAAAAAACTTAATATAAAAGAAAAATATGTCAAAAAGGCCACCGGAGTTCAAACTGAGGTCAAAGGTCATCCGGTACTGGTTACGCTACTGGTCGGAACACCCTTCTCTTGGAATATAACCGGAATACACCACTCATGGAATAATTATAATTGTATACACCGTACATTATTTTCTTTCCAGCATTGGATGACCGTTCCTTCAGAAACTGAAATATTGTCCCTTGTTTTATTTTCCTTTCCTACGTGTCACCCAAAAGATTCCCATCTACCGCTCTGCGTTATTAATGGAGATTCGTTGACCGCTCGGCTATCGATACGTTACAATAGGCTATTCTGTTTGGTGCTCGTCTCATGAATATTGAACGAGGGTATGCAAAGGTCAAGATCAGTCAAAAAACGGCGGCAGTAACTCTGCCCATGCAACCGAATGTCAGATGTATACAAATTTGGTAAGATGTTGTTGGTTGCTAACAGCTGGTACATGGTCATATGTGAAAAGTTCAATATTATGCATGTATTAGGCCAAATAAAAAAAATAGTAGTTTCTCGTCCCCGCCCGCATCCTTTTTTTACCGCAGCATCAATTTTTTAATATTTTTTTAGGGCCCTCCTGCTCTCTTTTCCCGAAGTTAGGACGAGAAACTAGGTAGGCCTATATGTATAGTGACTAGAATAGCTTGATATGATGTTGTTGGGGAAGGTACATGACCATGTGCGTGAAACTTAGTAATATGCATATTTATGAGGGGCGGGGCTTAACATTTGCAATATTTAGCATATATATATATATTTAGCAATATGTTATCCAAGGTTAAATGTACTGTTTGTCCCACGTAGCCAAGTCACGTGAGTTTTCGGTGACACCCGAAATCCTAGCCTATATCTTTAACATACAGTATGCAAATGAGAAACTACCTATTGCTATACATGCTGTTCATCCACAACCGTGACTGACACACAAAATAGAGTAATGTTCACGTAGGACGTCAATGGCTGAGTTATGGAATATTCAACTATCTGAACTTTGATGTATTGCTATTGAATGCTACGCGGTACGTGACGTGGGACAACCTTTTAACTTTTCAGTTTTAGCAAAAGAACAACGTATGAATCGCTAGGTAACGTGACGTCACAGTTGACCAATGATACGTTGTATGTCTGGTGGATTTCTCTTAGACCTAGGGTGAGTCTGTCCCACATATATAGTGCATTAGTGCATCTTTGACATGTTATCAAATGATTATTACCCGATCTGGGGCCTTTTAGTAGTCAAATATAGTGATTTCATTTGGCACTAGGCAACTTCGGTGTACAAAATGTACACAAAGCACACACACATACGACGTATGTACACAGTATAGTATAGTACAGTATATTATATAGTAGTAGTACAGTATAGTACATACAGGCCAGAGCTAGCCACCGGGTTGATGACCTTACGTTCGTACACGCTGCGCATACCGTGCAAGACAGTTTCGTTGAAGTTGGAAATAATATCCTAAGCGAATTAGCATAACATTCAGGTATTCTCATTTTACTTTATACACAACATTCCCTTTCAATTTTATGCAAAGAGACCCCGCAACATTTCAGTTTGACTTTTCATAGCCGAAACGAATCTGCAGTTTGCAGACTTTTGCAGTTTGCAGTTAGCCTAGGCTACTGCCTACAGTGCAGTGCTATAGGCTATGCCTATATGCTAGGCTAGTACACAAATTATAGTAGCTAAGTTAGCCTAGGCCTAGGCCCTATGCTAGCTAGCTTATGTCTTACATACAAGTTACACAGTAAGACAGTTACGGATTCTGGACCAATTTAAAGAAATAGTTCAATTTCACAGCACCTTATAAAAATAGTGCGGTCAACAAGTTAACACTGCATTCTGTATTCATTGGATTATTATAATTGATTCCACATGTGATTCATTCCTTAACTATAGCATAGCCTAGCTAGGCTAGACCTAGGCTAGCGTTAGGTAGCCTAGCCTATGCCTAGGCCTACGTGACCTAGCCTAGGCCTACGTGACCTAGGCCTAGGGCTAGGCTAGTACGTAGTAGTTGTAGGCATAGGCTAGAGGCTAGGCCTAGCCTAGGATTGGGCCAATACCACTATATAGGTCTAACGTTAGGCCTAGCATGGAGACCTGGAAATCAATCGAACACTTAACCGTTAACGTTATAGGCCTACATAGCTAGTAGTAGGCTAAGCAAGTAAGGATTGAATTTGCTCTAGCCTAGTCTAGGTAGGATAGGCGAGCCTATGTCTACGCCCTAGGCCTAGCCTATAGGCTATAGCCTAAGCCTATTTAAGATTTACGATTTATACATGTGCAAAAATTATTTTCTGGTAAAAATGTAATAAAAAGTACGTTAGTCAGTGATATGATCTTGAAATATAATTTCGAACACCTAGGCTTTCAAACGAAAATCGGTCAGTAGAAATGTTGAACAAACTAATAAATCATTTTTGAAAGGAAAATCCAAGACAAAATTTTCATAGCCTACAAACGTTTAAATTTAAAATTTTGCCTAGGCAAAATCATCAAAAAATCGTTCTTCGTGGCAATAAATGTGCAGCAAATTAGTTGTGGTCAAATTGCACTTTAATAGGGTGTTTGAACTTCCGTGCCTGATTGAACTTTCAAGAACCAATAGTAATGATAGGTTTAGGCCTACGCCGGGTACACGGTACACCCTATTATATGCTTATTTACTTGTTAGGTCTGGAATTAAATGGCTGCAAGCGCACATGTGCGTGGTTATGACAGAGTATTGTGAAGTTATTATTTTATTTTTGTTTGTACATACCATGTTAATCATATTAAATGACAATGACATATTGTGTTCTACCAATATATGCGTCAACCACTATGCACCTAAGTTTACAATTGAAAAGAAACTTGGTATTATTACTAGGATAATTGTAAACCTTATTCATCAGGCTAGTTCACAGTAATTTTCAGTTAGCCTATAAATATGTGGATCTACACCATCTTATTATGATATGTATTTAAGTAAGATTTCTTTTACCATATTTTATAAATTAGATCCTAGCCAAATGTTGAATAAACAGATCTTCTGCTACAGCTGCATGTTTATTATTTATTTTGCAGCTTCCCAACAAAATGCAATAAGGTGAAACAGGTTTGCTTGTTGACTGTAAATGTGGCAGCGTACACGCTGACAGTGGTTATGCACTTTAATGTACTATATAACGTTTAGCCTAAGATGATGCCATCATCATGTGGCAGAAGTTAATTCAGTTAATAGATTATTACTGAGTTTTAAATTATTTTTAACAAACATGTAGAACTGGACCAGGGTCTGTAAGCTAGGGCCTAGTGGCTAATTATATACACCCGTTATTTGACAATTGTCATCTAGACTAAAGAAATATATGCTTATAAATGCAAATTTCTCAAATGTAGTTTACAGGATTTCATGTTATAGGATAAATTGATCAATTTGATCGCCATTCACCAATATGCATTGTTGTGTGACTGTGATGTATTTAAATTCTTGGCATTGGCTTAGGCCTAACAAATTAAACTTTTTGCCAAGAATATGTTTGTATAAAGGATTTTCATCTTCTGTGGGGCAGGTTGGAAAAGTGGACGTGGGCCTAGGCCCAATGTTAGTATTACTCTAGGCCTAATTACTAAAAAGACATTAATTGAGTAGAGGGTATACATCATTATAATATACTAACTAGCCTATGCATAACTGTTAGGGTAAGCATGATATATTTAACATCTAAGCTAAACTATTTGGGTATTCAAATGTTATATAATATCCACATGGTAGACATGAGCCATTATGGTGAGAACTGAGAAGGCACAGCCAAATATTTGTACTGATGATGTACTTTCCTAACACGAATAAGTTTCAATTGCAGCATGCATCGCCGCTTTCTCATCAACAATCCATACTTAGAGCATAGCTCTACCGATGAAATTGGAGATGACTCTCATATCAGCCCTGATCTTCCAGTCAGAGAGAAAGTACCACTTCAACGCAAACATCGCCTCACACCATTTCCACCACTGGACCCCAACAAAAGATCTGTTGTACATCAGTGCAATAGCATCACCAGTGAAGATATTGGTAAGCTACAGTTTATATTTATTTCCTTCCATATTAAAATGCTTGATAGACTATGGTGTGTTTAATACAACTTTTGCTGTTATATGATGTTCTTGCAGGTGGGTTATGACCAAAAGAGCGACAATCCTAGGGGGACATGGTTCATGCTCTCAATGCCCTGTGCAGTAATGCTGCCCATATAGGTATAGTTGGGAAATGGGACAGATATTTACTGGTTTCAGCTGGAATTTGTTCATGCCCTATTGAAAAATATAATTCATATACAACCAGTAACGTGTATCCCTTCTCCACATGGGGCCCCTGTCTTTGCCTTAATATAAAAGGGCATGATCATATTGGACAAGTAAATATCAGTGATTAATTAAGTGTTATACTTATAATTGTATCACCATTCACCACAGTAATTCCATAGCGGTAGATAAAATATTGTAATCGTTTGGTAGTTGTGGTATAGTCCTTTTTCAGTTGCGAGAGCACCGATAAATTATCATATTTGAAATAATCAGTGCTAATTATTTACTGCTATGTCTCACACAAACAGTTTAAAGATTTAAAACTCAAGAAAATTTCCAAAAACATCTCAGAGTTTCAAGTTTGGGTATACCTGTATAAGGAATGTGCATGTAATTTGTAATCATGGCAAACTATATAAACTATTAAAGTTTCCAAAAAGACATTCTGGTACTCAAGCCAGGTTGTATATGAAAGAGAGTTAATCACTTTAATCATCGTATAAGGTCTGTCAAACAATTGCACTTGATTTCAATAGCACACTGTCCTATGGTTCTCTACAGTTATATCCATGCTATGTAATCTCCAAAGGTAAGTTTGTAATGTAATGATTTAATTGGTCAGCTGGTTAAAAATTATGAAATATGAGAATTTCAGTTTTTCCTTTCAAAAGGAAGTATTAATTGTGTAACCCTGTGTTCTTCCAACTTCAGGACTGTTTGCAACATACTAAATTCTTAATTGGGATAACATTTACCATATCGTATTCATTCCCTTCTTTCAGCAGATGATATAGATGAGGGTAATACGCCGAAAATCAAGGACTATTACAACTATGACCGTAATGTCTCCCCACTTGACGGTACCAAGGCGCAGTATCACACCCTTGACGAAGAGATGATTAGAAAGCTTCTAGAACCTGGGGTTCCTGTCATAAATTCACAGCAACAACCTAGTAAGTAGCCTATATAGCTGCCATTCTGGTCGACCTGCTCACGACTTGCCAATATGGACTAGCTGATACATGTACTGCTTTTTGTTGGTCTTTGTTTAATGGTTAGAAACATGGTGAACAACAATCCGTAGTTATTTTCTCATTTGGGTACTGCATGTTGAAGATATAGGTTGTCGGTGTCATATGACAGTACCTTTAACTTAAACTTGTGATGATGTAAGGAGAACACAGTGAAATATATAAACAAATTCAAAACAATATTGAGTAGTGGTGGCCCTATTATCATAAATTCACATATTTCTAGATCCCCATCTATACATGCATATAACAACAGTGTATGCCTATGTGGGTGGTCAGCATGGTATTGGATACACATATTGCACTTTACATATTTGCACATCACTACATCAATGTACATCGTCTTGTGATGGACATAATTAACATAATTTATTCTTAGATAAATTACATCAATTTATAGGCTATAAAATGTGCATGACATCAATGAGTGGGTGGTCAACATGGTATTGGACACACAGGTTGCACGTTACATTTTTGCACATCACTACGTCAATATACATCATCTTGTGATAGATATAGGGCATAATTAACATTATTTATTCTTAAATATATATGCATCGTGTGTGTGTGTGGATAGTATGGACAGTTTGAATGAGCCATGAATAATTGTACATCACTATATCAAGGTACATCATCTTGTGAGTGGATGCAACTAACTTCACTTATTCTTGATCTATGACATCAATCTGTATGCATGACATACAGAAGTAAACTCCATGCGTTTACAGCTTATATGTACACAATCACATTATTGTAAGTGGAAAATGTTATAATTTTTAAATATCACAATTGGTATTACCAAAGTAATTTCAGTTTTATATAAGTTGCTTACATTCACAAAAATCCACATTAAGTATCTTAATTTTTACTCGATGCACATCACTATATTCACATGTATTAGATATTTGTGCATTAGCTTATCAAAGTACGTCATCTTTTGATAGATATAGCTAGCACCCATTATCCCTAGATCTATAACATCATTTAATAGGTATGGCATTATTACATGTGTTCAGCATGGTATTGGACATATTCTGATATACTGGTTTCTTCTGTACCTCAACACATCAATGTACATATCCTGGTTATTGGTATTAATATATATAACATTCAACATGTATTGCATCAACACATAGTTGAGCATAATGCTGGGCATGTTCTGATGCATGTCTTAGAGAAGTTCATTACTGAATACATGTTATGTTGATCATTTGCTAATGGTTAGAAACTTATTGGTAGTGTTTATGCATTTCTCATTGATCCTTGGGAAACCATTATCCAACTCTAATTAAGGAAAAAATTCAAGGACATAATAGCAATTTATACCTGCATAAGGTCAAATTAAAATAGTTATTCTTTAAATGAGAATATATGAATGAAATATATTTTGTAGAAATAAAGAACATTATTGTGTATCGTAGCCCTATGACATTGTCATATATACTTGCCACAACACATTTTTATGCACCAATACAGCATGTTTAAATTTAGTCCAGATCTAATAAATATTACACTTGTTATTCTTCATTCTATAGCTCTAGAAAAGGAGCCATCACCAATCAACGTCTTTTCAAACTTGCTGTTTGAAATTCCATCACTCACCAACCTGAAACAAAACACGATGCCTGCAGCTGTTAGCCAACAATTAGAGGCTACCACCCGCACCACCCAAACTCCAGCAGCACATACAAAAAATGAGTCTATCGACATCAGCCAACAACAGCAATCTAAACAGAACAAAACAGTAAAGCATGCTCACAAGAGGAGGGATGAAGAGTCAGAGGAGCGAAGGGAAAGGAGAAAGAGGAGGAGGGAAATCCGCAAACAAAAACAACAAAGGAAAACTGCAGATGTCATTCATACACCTACAAACCCCACAGAAGAACTCCGCCCTCACAGCAGCACCAATGACTTTCCTGTCATCACTCGCCCTGGTACCATTACCATCGACACCACACCTTATCCTGTCCCTAAAACAACTAACTCTACCATCAACACATCCAAACTACCAAGTAGCACTCCTGCCATCAAAGCATCTTTGGCCCCATCAACCATGGCCGACAGCAAACCAACTTACAAATGGAGGAAAACTACAACAAAGGCGCAAAATATCCCATTCAATCCAATTCAAACGGCTCCTTTAGAAGAGAAAGAAGACGTACAGTATTCTTTCAATGACATCACAAAGGCGCTGACGGTGAAGAACAGGCAGCCAACAGTGACACCACAACCTCCACCACGAAAAGCCTTCATCAGAAAAGTAGCTGAAGAGATTGAAGCGTACTTCACAAAGTCATCAGTGAACACTCCTGCTGGAATTTCAGCCAGAAAAGTAAGCAAGACTATACATTTATTACTCTTTGACCGTAGTTGGATAATACCAACAATAGTAGTAATATTCTGGATGTCCATATACATGCAGAGGTTGACCTAGTTATTATACACTACAAAAGTCAATATGTATGTTGAATGGGCTGTGAACATAATGTTCCAGTTTTTGTATTTCAGAAAATATATAATATATAGCTCCTTGGTATAGAAAGTGTTCATCAAAATGAAAGTTCATGTTTATAGTTTACATAATTCCCAGCTCACCAATTATTTCATTAAAAAGAATTAGGATTACCAAATTCACAGGAGCATGTTCGATACAAACATGGAAATGACAACAGAATATTAAAATACGTACATTTCTAAACCAGCCTAGTGAAATTTTGAGTGCCAATCCAATTTAAAATTTGAGAGGACTCAATTATGATGTGAAACTCTATGCAAGCTATTTAAAGAGAAATATTTTGGCGAATGATTATTTACTGAGATATATCAAATATTAAAATCAATTAAAAAAAAGTGATATTCATCATTTTGTAGAGTTCATATAAGCTGATCAAAGCCCCATCTGATGACCAAGCCCAGCATAACCAAGAAATCAATCGCATCATCAACAAGAACAGTGGCAAGAGCAAGGCCGATACACAGGAGGTAATTAAGAGCTTCTGAAATTTATAATTAACCGAATAACGTCAACATATTCCCAAGGACTAAGAGTGCACCATGGCAGCCTCTACATTACCTGATCATACAAACTGTTACAAATTCGTACTGGTTGAGAATACTGATATCACATAGTTCCACTTTTCTTACTCATATGATCCAATATGGCTACTGTTTTGCAGCGGTGATGGGTTCAATGATTTGTATTATTAAGTTGTGGTGGGGCTAATTTTCTGGAGTCCCCCGAAATTGAGGCATTTAGTATGATTCTCAAATCATGTATGAGTTGTTTCCATCCATCTCAATTCAATGGAAATGGAATTAGAATATGTGAAAATTCTTGTAAGTCAATGTGATTTCTTTCATTATATCATTTAAAGGAGTCAGAATCCGAGACAATATCACTCATTTTTAAGAAAGATCATTAGATAATGACGAGCAAGGCATGTATGTGAGATATCAGTGTTTGTCATGATACATGACAGAAATCTAAACTCTAAAAAATAATTATTAGAACTAATAGTGTTCAAAATTTTAATTTATTTCCCTTGTTTTCTACTTCAACTGTTCTCCTTAGGCACGTTTGCTGAATGCCAGAATTTTGTCATTAGCTACATTTCAATAAAATGACAATCAAAGTAAACTATAGAATAATTGAACTATAGATGGGCTTCCATCTCCTTGTTGTGCTGTGACCACTCCTTCGAAGCATGGTATCTCATATATTTAGCTTTTACATTGCAAAAGGAATTTAATTGTTGTTAAGGTTTTGCTGGAGTTGTTCATCATTAGCTAGTATAATATAATAGGTCATTACGTTGGCTGGGTCTCTGCCTCCTTTAACATGCTGGTGGACGTTTCTGACTCTCTAAGGTTGACCAGATCCAATGTTTACAGTATATTACTTGGTGGAGTTTGCTAGGCAGGTGGCCTGTAGCCTAAAGAGCTTAATAACAATACTTATTTAGTAATTCAATTTTATGTGAACGGTAGTAGTATAGTGAATACCACTTCTGCTCCTACCTGAAAATTACCTGGTGGTTCCAATTGAATGAAAGACTGTCATACAATTTTGTTTGCATGTAGGTCTACATTCCAAAGGTGATTGAGCAGGATACCATACCAGTTGCTACCAGTACAACAGGTAAATTTGGACGATCCATCAAAGTCCAATTTGCTTGTGACTTACAACCATCTCATCGTGAGCCAAAGGATGCTCTTGGTGCATTTGCACCACATCCACCACCACCAAAAACACCGCGCCCACCAACTGCCAGAAAATCCAGGCAGCCGCGTCCACCAACTGCAGGACGCACCAAGCCGGTGCGCCCACCAACTGCTAAGCCGCATCCATCAGCATCCAGCCAGCAAACACAATCACCAGTCATGCCACGCCCACCATCAGCAAAACCGAGGTATAAAAAAGTCCTTCAGTCTCGGATGACCCACAGGGAGCCTGCTGCAGACATGGACAAGGGGTCTGCTGCTGATTCATCTCTACTACCAGAGATCAAACATAATGGGATGGTCTGCTCAGATCTGCCAGTCAAGGAATGCGAAACATGCGCCCACTGTAATGGGATCATCTCACCCACTGATAAACAACCTCACCCACCAACTGAACCACGTCGTTTGGATGGCAAAAAATATAGAGCCAGACTTGCACAACAACAAAGGGGTCAGCCGGGAGGACGTGTGTTGGAGCACAATGGCCGCCACCTCTAATTAATTTCTCCTGCAATTGTATTACCCACCAAAAATTAAATTCTTTATATTTTGATTTATCAGAGAATCTTCTTGCATGGTCATCGTTACATATATTAGCCTATTTTCAACAAACATTTTCCATCACAAAAATTGCAAATGTAGATACATTTTGCAATACTGTCATGGCTGCACTGATAAATAACCTTGCTTGAATTTTCTTAGGATTCCATTTGAGTGCTTTTCCGTTCTGCCTATCTCACTAAACTAGCATCTGTATCCCCTTACTTGCTAAAGTAACCCCACACCTCACCCGTCACATCCTGCCCACATGTTGTGTACATGCAACATGGTGTGTCTGCCAGCCCCATCACTTTCTGCTATATATTTTGTCGAACACTCACTGGGCTATCTTTATCAACCTTTCGGTCTTGAAAATATGCTTAATATGAACTTCAAATGGTGCTTTGATTTTAGAATACCAAATAAGATATCACTAATTTGTACGAAAATTGATATCCTTTTCAGATAAAATTAGGCTAATCATAGTTTCAGCTTCCTACAGGTCTTGAACGGTCATATATCAGGACTATAAGAGGTTTGTATAAGTTATCCTTCTGGTCAATGTGTTACATATCCACCTCATGGAACTCTTTCAATCCACTCTCCAGCATTGGGTCCTTTGTTTGAGCATGTTTATGTACCATAATATACACGACACATCAATATATATATACATCAGTGGTACATATCGGTTCATATTATAGAGCATGCATGCGTATACCTTATTGTACACATCAGTGTACCTATACATCAGTGGTACATCTTTGTATCGAACATTATTGATTCCTTTAATAAACGATGTTTATGTACAATAACACACATATATAACACCTCAATGTACCTATACATCAGTGGAACACACTGGTAGAGACTCAACCATGGAAGTCAATATTTCTAACACATAAAACATTTATATTATATGAACAATGTAAATGATAACCTTGCTGTAGTGTGAAATACTTAAATATGATCTTGTTCTGTCTGCTCCATCACAGTTTCATGCGATTCACATTTGACTTGACAGTACTGTACTAAAAAAGCAATGTAATATGATCTTGCTATACTGCTATCATGCACCTGTTCATCAAACGTGGATGGTTTATCCAAACAAACACCACAATACTCTGCAGTTCAAAATGCAGTTGTACATTGTCATGGCTATGTGTCATGATATGCATATTGTAGATGTTCCATTAATGTACCTCATTCATCACTGGTCTATCAGGTATTGTATCATACATCAACACACCTACCGATGGTTCTGTTCTATGAAGAAGTCAATGCTGCTTTTGCTATACTGGTTGATCATTCATTGTACACCATGAATTAATGGGCTGACCACACAGATTCCACAATGACATGTATTATTATTTCACTTATGCATTTGTCAACAATCAAATTTGGTTAGTTTTGATCACTAGTGTCAGTGTGGCATATCAACTTTCATCATACTCAATTGTCACATCTCCTGACATTTATTCTTAATGGATTCTTGATGCTAGTGGTTTTCATAAGCAGCTGCCCATTTCCTATTCCCTGCACCATGTTATATGTGATCAGGAGATCACATCTCCAGCAAATAAAACACCAATATGTCCTTTCTTTGCTCACTAAGATGGTATGTATGTGTTAATTATTCTATCTCTGTCTACAATACCACATTATTTCTGATCACCAGAGATCTGTCTGTACTCTCTGATAACCTGTGTCAGTTTGAGATATCTCTTTCACCATACTCATGTGTCACATCACAAGTCAGTAGATGGCTTCTTTCTGACACATTACCTGGGTGTTCTGACTAAATTACAACAATGCTCTCTCTGACCACCAGTGTGATAAACACCTGTCTGATTTTCAGTCTCTTTGGTCTCTAATGACCGGTTGTGCCATCTTTGATTATCGCATAAACTGGTTTGACTCAGCACACAACACTCAATTAACAGCCTAAATCTATGAAAATAATTCCATAACATATTTTTTTACATTTCTGGTCACCACACAATGTTAGTGCAATTTTAGTGTGCCTAACACTGTTATGCATTTATTATCTCATCTAGACCCTTATCACTGATCCAGCTATCCAGTTATATACTCTCTTTTTATAATACGTTTGTAAACACAGGAATGCAGTTGTCTCCACCCCATCTCTGGTCGCAGCACAGTGGTAGTGTAAAACTTTGATAGTAAATTTTGGTATGCCTGATCTCTGTGTACCAAATGGTGTTGTTCTGTTTATGATCAAGTTTATGATATGATCACTGGACTGCCTTTCATGTCACATGTCAAATTCCAGACAGGTGTGACCTCCATTCATTGTATGGCCGTGTCTCTGATCACCATAATTCGTTTGACACTCCATTCGCCAACAAGGCTGTCATAAACTACCACCATCTCAAACTTCTGGTCATAAAATTTAATT
>JAODAF010654410.1:0-12739 GCA_027574765.1 Molpadia intermedia
CAAAGGTAGGTGCCTATGCCGGTAGCGGTATGTAACACTGATATACGAAAGCCTAGCTATGTTAACAAGCGCTCGTAATGTTAGGCCCATGTATATATTAGGCCTATATTATACATAGGCCTAATATTACGAGCAACTGTGGCTATATGTACGTCTATACGTAGGCCTAGGCCGTAATACGTACCGAAACGTTAGGCCTATAGTGAACTATATAGCCTAACTCATTATTTACCTTTTGTCAGTTGACTTATTTGTCGATAAATTATAAATTACTATATGGTCATTGAAGACCAGAAATCATGTATAAGACCAGAAATCATGTATACCCTCAGATTTATATTCTTTAACATAATTTCGTCAACGTTATGCAGCTTTCTATATATTCGGTCAATATATACTATTTTGTGCGCGCCCGTATGGCAAACCATGTTACTTTGTATTCCCTATTTGATAATATCATTAAATAATTAATCATATCAACAATTATTTAATGATATCATTAATCGAATTAATTATATTTTTATTTTATTTTTCTCTATTATTTATTATCTTCAAATCATGTAGGTATCACATATATACAATAACACATTAGTCAATACATATATACCAATATATATATATATAGTACAATAATTGTAATAGTACTAT
Organism: Molpadia intermedia; assembly: GCA_027574765.1. Lineage (NCBI taxonomy): Eukaryota > Metazoa > Echinodermata > Holothuroidea > Molpadida > Molpadiidae > Molpadia > Molpadia intermedia. The sequence goes on from JAODAF010654410.1 coordinate 649, forward strand.
AATATAGTAATAGTACTATAATTACTTAGAAAAAGAGCTACGCAATCACGAAATGCTTTATTATACATGTCAATTTTTACAATTTTTCTCCACTTGAAGAACATATTTAAACTTAGAAACAAATTCATGTACTGTAGGGGAACCTTCGTACATCCTTCTATTAAATATGTAATACTTAAGATGAAAGATTAACATGTTGTAGGGATGTTTAAGTAGCAGTTTATAACCAAAGAATATATCCAGCTTAGAGAAATTAAATTGACTTCCTAGAATTGCCTGTTAAATAAAATAATTTTTGATATCATCAATTATTTGATGATATCATTATATAGCGAGTAAAGAGATGTGGCAGTATTATACCGGTACGTTATATGTTGCTGTGAAATATATAACGATTAGAAAAATCTGTATTTGTCAGCAGCTCCGAAACTACTGTATTTGATTTTCTTCTGCCTTTGCCACTCATATGCCTATAACAACACTTGATAAAGTATGTAATGCATAAACAATGAAATAGGCTTAACCACGCCTTGAAGCTTCGTATTTCCATCAGCAGTTTAACTTATTAACATACCGGTGCTCAATCCAAGTGCACGTAAATAGACAATTCAGTTTTGTTGTAAATTAAAATTCTATCTCAAGGTATATGGCAATCTTAGTCTGTATGTCATATAATCTTTGTTTAGTTTATGTAAGTAGGTCAACTTAACAACAGAATACGTCTAAGTTGGTTGTTCAAACTCTTATGGTTCCATACTTAAAGTAATGTAATATCATCACTTAGGCTCAAGTAAAGGTGTATTAATTAGGCAGGTATTCTATAGCGATGCTTTGACATACTTGAATACACTTCATGAAAATACTTTGATTTCAAGAGTCGTTCTCTTTAAATAATGACTGTCATACGTACTTGAACGTAGTAAAAAGGCCAAGCTACAGGGTGTAGCTGTCTTCAAGACTACTCGCAATTACTTTTGTAACCAGGACACCAAAACAAGACCGCATATAGGGGAGGGGCGGTAGGAGGTACAGGTGGGGTGCATTTCCCCACAAGATCTCTCCACCCCACATGCCCTCCATATATGATGTGGGTGCCCTGTGCCCCTGATAACAAGCCATGGGTATATATACGGGAGCGATATATGTTTAAGATATTTATATATAATTAACCTCCAACTGAAGCTCAGTAGCTAATGTTCTGGCAATAATGAGATATCAAAATGTCCTCTTTTTCGGGGATTTTCGGGGATAAATTTGCTAAGAAAAAAATAAACAAATAAAACACTAAAAATAGAGCAGAAATAGTATGCATGCAAGATACGAGATATATATGACTACTGTTACAGAAGCGCGACGCATAGTCACGTCGGCATCCCTTCCCCCTGCGATTTATCCCATATACGTTATATATATATATAGTTATTGGACTCTCGTTCAATGTTATGATGTGTATTTTTTGTAGTCTGACAAACAATTGGGATCCCGAGATTCCGTTTTTCCTTACATTATGCGTTTCTCTAAAATGATTTGTAAATGCTTCTGAACAATATTTCGAACAGTTCAATCTTGTTCGTCTGTCGATGCTGCCTCCAAGTTGACTCCCTATAGCAGTCCGATCTGATTGATTTCTAGTGGGCGATACGCCTCGAACAGTAATGTCAATAGTGATATATACGTTTCTCGCATTTCATTCTTTTCCTTAACCTAAAAGCTTTCCTGTATAACTGCGTCCCCTTCAGTCATTCACACACGAGGTATATTTTCTTCCACTTATAGAAGTCCTCCAAGAGGGACACTTCTCGCCTTTCCCTCTACCCAACTTTACTCATGTTCTCCTTCAAAAGAGGCAAAGGATATCTCGAGTGTTTGTTCTGTGTATGTTGCCTAAAATCCAAACCGAGGAATATTGTAAACTTATACCGCGTACGGTTCTCCAGTAAAAAGGGTTCTTGGTCGGTCAATTCACTTCATCCAAATTCTAGTTATGTGTTCCGATCGATTTTAACGAAAATTGATCTACGAAATGATCGTCGGGGGACGATAAACCATTCAGAGCGCTTATAAAAGTAAGCCCTGTTCTAGAGAAACCAATTTCTTTATTTCAAAATAATAGAAGCATTTTTCTTTTTTTAAAGTATTTCAGAAAGTTGGTGATACTGCGATTAAATCCCTTCATCGACGCTTTTTGAGTATGCAGTTCAATTTGTTTTGACGAACAGTGACAAACGCGAAAATGGATTTGTTCAGTATATAGTGTTCGCTTAAGGGTATGGTTCTGTCCCAAGAGAGGGGGGCACTTTGTATGACATGCGAGCAAAGACGCACGCTCAGCTAACACTAGAGACGAGCTCGACTAATTAACTGCATACTTTTTGCCCGATACAAGACACGTATGGGGGCTTAGGGATGCAATTAAGAACCAATTGAAGATTTGGTGAAATTGATAACCATTGATCAATGCCATTTCGTGCCGTTAATTACTTCGGGGAAGCATTGTCGAGAGCTTTTGGAGGGTTTGACGAAGTTAGCTTATTCTCGACGTAACTCCATTAAAACCTTATCCTTTCATCCGCGTATTCTCGTGTCGATTCTTTGTAACTACATGAAGATACAAAGAAAGACAACTAACGAAACAGGGAAACATTTTAGATGGCACTTGAAATTTTACATCGGTCTAACCGTGGGAATGCATTCAATTCCCCCGAAATCGTGCTGGCGCATCTCCGAGAACACTCGCTAGGAGCTGGCAGTCCCGTTACAGGCATTACAGAGCTGATAAAAAATTGATTGTTTTTCAATAAAAGAGGAGATGAATTTTATTTCAGGTGTCATCGTATTAGCTGACAAGTGGAAATAGTTACACAAGAGTAAATTAGTCGACTCTTGTCTGATACACCAAAGACATAAGTATGCATCGAAATGAGAAAACGCTGGTGTGCTGAAACTTTCTTATAAATTGCGATGATATTTAGGAAATACATGTTTTTGTTTGAACAATATCGAAACATTGAACGTATTGAATATCTGTATAAATATGATATAAAATAATAATCAAATCATTGAATGTGAAAGGGGAATGAGAAAAGAAGTAATATTGTATTGTTTTGTGGTCAATGGTTTTAGAATAAATAAAATAAACAAAACAAGAAAATAAACGGTGGACTCATCTTATCATCATCGGCTCAGTAACATATCAGTAATATAACATTAATGTATACATGATACAGGGTACATACAGAGCATATACGGTAGTATATACAGAAGATAATTAAATGGAAGAGTGTACAAGTTGGTATAAGACAAGGTTGAAGGGCATCCAAATAAACTAATATAACTTATCCGTGGTCCCCTGAAGCCACAAAAAGAGGAAATAACCGAAGAAAATAACCTCTTAATGAACAAACATAGTATGTAAACTATACATAGAAACACACTATACAGTATAGGGAACACTACATATGACAAGTATGTTTCATGTTAGACAGATAATAAATAGGTGCAGGCAACTAGTCATCTGAATACTGAAAAAGTAACGTTTTATATCACGTTTAAAAACATATATTTTGGAATTTTATATTTTTAGGTCAGTTTCATATTTGAGGGCCAATATACGGTACGGTACCGGTACTTAATGAAACGCTGGCTACTAGTACTCAAACGATATGAATGAGGGTGTATATTAGTGCTCTGCCCTGTTTGGTATAGGCTATGTGGTGAATCGAGTGTAAGTTATTAACAATTTCTGGGCGAGAGCAATTTAAATACTAAAATGAAAAAATTCAACTTGCCCCATCGGAGGTAGTAATATGAAACACATTTACCTTATGAATGAGCAATGGTGTAACATGTGTGTTATACGGGGCATTATGTATAATTCTAATTGCCCGCTTTTGAAAGATACTGAATTCGGTGTATATGTGTTGAAGACGAAATTCCCCACATAAGAAAACAGAGAGAAGAACGTCACGGCTGGAACACAATCTTTGATTCTATAAAGATCCCTATTAACTTAGAAGCTTTGGAGCATATGTAACGTGACGAGTCCATGGAAGCTCATGGTCAATAATTACGTGTGCAGATGGACTCAGACCGACACCATAAGGTGTCTAGTCCAAGTCCGAGTCCGAGCCGAGTCCAGTAGAATCCGGACTCGAGTACCGTGTATACAGCCCTGATATAGGAGTATTTAGATTACCGGTATATAACGACACAATTTCTAACCAATCGAAAAGTTGGAATGATTACTATTTGTCCAGTGTCTTCACTATTTAATTTAACATTCTATTCTATAGACTTACACATGCAGAATACGGTACCGTACTAAATTCCATACTCATTATTGTCAAACTAAAAAGTCTAGTTAACTGAAACGCACACCACGATGACATTTCAGTCAACAAAATCGCAAAAAACTACAATAAAACGATTTTAAAACCCACAATGACGTGCAAAGTAATGATGTTTCCTATATAGCCTGGCGTTTTCCGTACAAATAAAAAAATCAATGACGAGAAATGTTCCAAAGCAAAGTTTCTCGCGAAGCAATGATGACTCTTTCGGTTTCCGGATTTGAAGAGAGTATTACACTGTGTCTTCTTCTCTCAAGTATTAGATAAATAGATCGTTCAATCAATTTGGTTTATACCCTCACGAAAAATCAACATAGATTTAAATCGTTTAAGAAAAAGTACGTGTTGATTAGGTTCTTTAAGATACAATGGATTTATACAGATGGAGAGTCAAGCTATTTTAAAGTTAAACCAGGGTCGTAGCCTGGATGGGGGTAATACGGTACGGAGGGGACGGGGAAGCTTTCATACCCCGTTAGGGCTTACCGGTACCTATTTATAAACACAACTTTTCGCGGAAATCTGCTTCTAGAAATCTTAGGGGAGGCCGGATCATTTCTGGTTCTTTGCTGAAAGCGAAGGTACCTATATATTTAACGCGGCGTATGCGTGTACTTGTTTGACTAGTCTTTCGAGGACTGAACAGAACCATTTCAAGTCCTCAATAATTATCGGCGTCGCATTTGTTTACGACTTATTTCAACGGAAAATGCTGACAGGAACCTAACACTCCAACTTTAATTGCTTCAATATTACTTTTAGCTAAAATGGTATTACGATAAGAAATATATATTTACAAATTTGCTGTAAACCAAATGTAGCAGCAAAACAGATTTCTACAGAAGATTAACTCTCCACGTCATAACTTTTAACTGTTTAAGGAAATCTGACAGCGATCTCCCTTAATTAAGAACCTATCCCACGATGCAACAGTGATCCTACGGCTGGAATGAATAGACTCATTAAGATTTATCTCACGTTAAATCTCAAAATTCCTCTTAAACATAAGAGAAAATAATTGAGGGCTTCGAAGTAGGGCATCGCAGAAATCAGAATGTTTAACCCCACATATCCGAGGAGGCAAATATGACGTTATAACCCCATTTTGTGCATTGACAAGATAACATCTACCGCTCATGCGTCTGATACATTTTAATTTTAATTTCTATTAAAACTTGATCTGGCAACAATGACGTCATTATGCTATAACTATAGTAGAATTGTTTCGAATTGTATCGAGATTTGTGTCTCGAAATCAACGTTTTCAATGTATATGTATACATACCGTATATAATAATACGTTGTTCAAACTACAATGGTATGCAGTACTAGATGTGTATGTGTGACGTGTGCGACGGTTGTAGGCAAGCCGTTTTAACATTTGTCTCTCAATTACACTTGCATTATACTTATTGTATTTTACTTAATTAGAATATAGTAAGTAAAATACAATTTCACGTAAGTAGAATACAGTTTTACTTAATTAGAATGCAATTTCTCTATGCATTCTATACTTAAATATCCCATTGACTTAAGTAACATTGTATTTCACTTCAGTAAAATTAAGTTAAAAGTAATTAAAATTAAGAAAAAAATCAATTAAGCTATATTAAGTGGTCGGCCAATTTGATTTAGTCTAAGTGAAATAGATGACCGAATTTATCGCAATTTAACTGCAATTTTTATCAGTGGAATTGTATTTTACTTTATGTACGGCGCCAGGTGAACGACACAAAGAAATTGTGTCCTTTAATTAATACATATAATATATGGGCCTGTATCGTAAATGAAGTTACGACAAAAAGTTGTTTTGAGGATATTATGTCACTTGGCCACAATAAATTAATATCCTTATGTAGGCCTAGGCCTATATTTGTTATATTTTACATCATCAAAGTACGTTTCTACATATCATTGCGATTACAGGTAAATAATCAAAATGTGTTACAATAAACTTACTTACACAGGCTTAAATTAAAATGGTCGTATAATGAGTAGACAATGCATATATTGTAAAATATACAAAACAAGTCATTTTAGTAAATATTAACATCTGGTCAAAATGCAAAAACGTTTATATTTCTGGTGGCCATGACATCAGCATAAACTTGTCATATGTCACTTTGTGCAATTTATTAATAATGGGATGTGCACAAGTTTTTTTTACCGCCCAAAATAATGGTTGTACCCAAACTTGGATTGCCACAAGTATTTTTGTTATAATTTGTTTAATAAGAAAGTCTTGGAATACGTCTTCTTTAATAATCAAGTCATGTCTTTCCGAAGTGTTGAACATATTCGCAATAGTCGGTGGATGGTTTGTTGGGTTCAAATCAAGCGCGCAATTCGTGTTTCTGCTGCTTGGCTTGATGATTTCTTAATTTTAACTGGTATGTTATTTTTGAGGTGCAATGAATCATTTTATTATTCAAAAATATTCTCCTCTCGTCTTTGTATGAATCTGAAAATATTCGTTTTTGCCAACAGGTATAGGAAAACAGGCTTAAAGCACGAGCTTGAATGCAAGAGAGAAATAATAATCTTTTTCTAATTATATATATATTTTTGAAGATGTCTAAAAAGGTACTCGAGAGCTTTTTGTTTTGATACTAGCTAGGAATGAGTTTCATCTGGCCTAATTTGCATATCGCCTCCATTAATTTAGCAGAATAGCTCCCTCCTATACGTTTTCAGGACGTTCTTGAAGTAAGACGAGTCAAATTATATCCCACATACTGATATATTCGGTAATTGTTTTATTTAAAAAATGAAAAAAATGTGGGAAACTTAGCTGAAGGGAGGTTGGTGAATGGTATTCTCGGATATAGGCGCCATGTTGTGGGGTTTTACACCTCGAGGTACCCCGTATACAGTGCCAGTGAAGCGGGGGAAAGCGTGCATGTCATCGATGAGGAAAATTTGTATAGACCTACCGTATACGTTAATTGCGTGCCGCACTGCTCACAATACCAATAAAATAAGAACGATTTTGACTCGATGTGCTTTTTTTTTTGGGGGGGGGGGAGGGGGATTGACAACATGGGAAGGGGAGTACCCCGTTTTCCATGTCACTGTCTGCAGTGAGCTGCCTTAAAACGGGATATATATTGAGTTATATATTAACAGTAGAAGAAAGTTCTTCCTGAACAAAATACTTCTGATAAACCAGAATAAAACCGGTTAAAACCAATACATTTCATGGTGTATAGGCTATAGTGTGTAAAACCAGGAGCGTATAACCCAAGGGAGTGAACAAAAACACTTTACACACTAGTTTTATACATATAAGGCTCAAAATGGCACCAACAATTTGAGCATTTGTACATTTGTGCACTTATGTACAATTGATTGTACGCCTCCCCGCATAATCGCCTCGGAACATTTTTACATGAAACGGAGACATATGTACGCCAATGTCGCAATAAACTGTTGGCAAGACATTTCCAGTGTACAGTCAATTCTTCCCCTCGGCCCACCCTTCCTTTTTCTTTTGTAACAACAACGTGAAATCGTGAAATCAATCCTCATTTCTGCGTCCACTTTTAAAAATATCAGCTGGGTTCTTTTAAATTGTCCATATAATTGAATCTCAAACCAAGAACAGGTGATTTGGCTGTTATTTGTTATTGTCCTTATGACATTGAATTCTACGGAAGCGTATTGCTGCCATGTCAAAATTAAGTTTTCGAAAGTTCGTAAAGTTGTAGCCAACTTAGTTTCGGGAGTTCGTAAACAAATTTTCAAACGCTCGAAAGTTATTTTCGAATTTTCAAAATGTATTTATTTTATTTTTCCCGTGGCAACAATGCGCTTCCGTAGAATTCCATTTTTAAAATGATAACTTGAAATTATTCCCGATAGCTCAAAACAATATAGACTATAAACTGAGAACATGAAGCGGACAAATGTAGGCCATACGTCACAATTAGGTACATCCGCCACCTGTGCCCGAAGATCAAAGATAATAAAATCTAAACAAATGAATTCATAGCCGATAAAATCTCATTTTTTGGAATATTTTAGCCAAGAAACAAATAGCCTACGGGACAAGGCCAGCTGTTGTCAGTCGCCGTTTCTTGATAACTTGTTTTGAGTTGTACATCTTTAGCTTTTATAAAAGTAAATAATGATGGAGTTCCCTGATAATGTATACCAAGTCGACAGCTACTGTCGAATAATAACCTAAGACACACCCTTGTGTAGTGTGTACACGTTCATACGAAACTAAAGGGGTTGTCCGTGTTTTACTGAGCAGACCGCGGACACAGATATGTCAAACAATTGCTATGGCGTCATAAATATTCTACGGATGTCGCGTTGGGCCATGTTATTTCTAGATTTTCAACGGACCGTCGATCCACTCTCGAAACTACTAAGTACAGGATGAGAAATCCTGGATAAAATAAAAGGTTTCAATCAATCGGTGTTTCATGTATGGTACGTTCGTTCTGAATTTGAACAAGGGCGGCATAAGTGGCTTATCCTCATAGTGGGGGTGGGGGTCACATCCCTACAACATTGTTTTTCCCCTGAGTTCCTCACAAAATCCCGTTAAGCAAAATACAGCCCCATTAATACTAACACTACCTATAGTAGTGTAGATGTTGATGCCCCTGTGTTGCTGGTGCTCTCTATTCCCACATTTTTATTAAAATCCTGGCTACGCTAATGGGCGAATTAAGCCTACAATATATAACCTCACTTTAAATCGAACAAAAATTATGCTAATTTCGATAGTTATCAAATAACTTTAAGAGCTCTTTACATATATTCATCTCATAACACATGTTCATTTAGCATTTCACCCCGAAATTCACCTGCAACTCATGAATAATTTGAAGCTGTTTAGTTTCAGATAATTATGAACTTTCATGCAGACCCCAGGGCGATATGAAGACTAACAAGATTGACAAAGGGATGGATGAAGTCGATAGAAAGCGACTGGTCGCCAGTGATTCTTAAGGCTATTTCCTCTTGGTATAATATGACTTTATAATGTTGGTCAGGGTTAATTTGTGCTAATTTCGGAAGTTACCATGTCCAAGCCAAATCAGGTCCAGTATATACAGTGAATATTGATTACACCAGGTTGAGGAAATATTAGGCTAGACATATTTGGAAAATGTTTTAAAGATGGATGTAAATTTGAAGTGCATGAAATATTTCACCCACAGTTTTGGTTAACATTCATTGTATGTACTGTATACGAAGGCGTATTACCAGGCTTGGAATTACCATTGGGCCAGATTGTACTGGGTCCATGGCCCGAGATTTGAGAGGGTAAAAAACAGGCCTCTGCATGTTATCATCAAAAGTCTAAATATTTTCCTCGAGATGATTGCAGTTTTACAAGAAGATGAATTAATTTAAACTAAAGATCAACAACTTTGTGATTTTAACTATTTCGTAGCTACGAATATTTGGTTACATATCGTTTTAACAGGGTCACGTGAACAGAAAAAAAAACAAACAAACATATATACAAAATAAGAAAGGGGATCTCATAATTCCTGAACAAATATTATTTGTGCAAACTGAGTCTGCTCTGATTAGATAAGATATAAAACGGAAATATGCTTTCAAATTGCCGGCAAACATGGTGAAAGAGGGGAAGGGGAAGACTCCGTAAGCAAGTGCAACTTTCAGTAAGTTATTTTCGTTTTCTAGTTAAATTGCGTTTTCTCTTTCGATTTTCAAATTTGTTTCCAGGAAACTTCCCCTCTGGCCATGGAGGAGGGTTACTCCATGTTCTCCTGCTTCCTATGCCACCAAAGCCTCATTAAGTGTTAACGACAAAACCGTGCTGATTAATTTAAAATATACCCTACGGAAGATTAAAAGGGGTAAGAAGAACGCCAGGACACTGAAAATATATCGTAGCATATAGGCCTACATGTTACATTTTATATAAATTATGACGTATAAACACGCGTGTAGTTCGCGGTACGTTGCCGTCATTAGACAAATTATTAGCATTTTATACCAGTGTTGTTGGGCAACCGGAGGGGGGGGGGGGTGTCTCAGCATATTTTTAAACAAATATATATATTTTTAATTGTTTCGGTATATGAGGTAGAAAGTGAGGTATGACTCTTTCGATTCCACCCTGCCCCGTCTTTCCCACCCCTCCACACTCTCACAAACAAAGAACTACGACACTAGGGCGTAGGTATGACATAACAAGAAAATTCCAAGATGTTTCAGTTTCTTGTAATTTACAGCATTCATTTTAATTGCTTGTTCAATCATCGTAGTATTTCAATATTAATTACAACCATGTATTTGTAAGAGAAATTTTATACTATTTATTAACAATATATATAACTTTAGCCCTTTATGTGTCAACTCGACAGCCTCGTGAATCTCCAAATTTAAGTAGCTGCTCGGATTCTTTAGCAGGCCGCAAGGGAAATGTCCCGTGATTACTATGACGTCATCTCCTGAGCCCTCCTACGTATACCGCAATGGGGCATGATATCTAGATTTTCAACCGACCGACAATTTAGTTTTGCAGAATTGAATTACACATTCTCGAAGAATCCAAAGTGTCGCCCTTCATTCTTTCAACTTTATCACTAGGACGCAATCTTTGAAAGGTCTTCTTAATACACAATGTAATCATATATATTCTTCGTATGATGTAAAACACATACACAGATAAAGCAATCACCAGATTGTTTATTTTAACGGAATTTGCGTAATGGAACGTTTATATTTTGGTTAGATGTAATACTTAACTTAAAACTACAAACACAGTCAGAGCTGCTAAGTGGATAAATTTCAGTTCCATCAAAGAATTAGTAATTATTGCCTCATCAATAATGTATCATATACAAAACGTCTTCCCGTATTACATCACAGCTCGTTAACCACTTAAAGAAACGACTGTTTTCTGGATATAAAAAGCATTTTCCTCAATTTGCCAACGAACGCTAATGTTGTCAACTTGTGAGAGCGAGTTTACACTTTTATTTTAACACTTTCTACAAAAACAACCTTTCTCGAAGCATCTGTGTAGTCTTAAACTTAATAAAGTGAAACAAAATGAAACGTATTGCTTCATTAAGCATAATCATGGAATATCTAACGTTCGTGTAGCTGAACGTGTTAGTCTGGTGCCAAATAATCCGACTGTGTTTTAATGGTAATTGACCGAATCACTGCTTTTGATGACATTGATATAACTAAAACCAAACAAAATTAAGAAAAGATAAATAAAACATCACTTAGTATGAGCGAGTAAAAAATAGCCGAAAGAGAGAGAAACTTAAGGGCGCGAAGGAACGCTGTAAAGATGGCGTACCGCGGGTTTGAACTTGCTATAAGTCGCACCTTACGTTTGCCGACGTGCTCTCATGTGTTGTATATGACAATTGCTAATTGAGCTTCGTCTCACCTTGAATAAAGAAATTATCACTTTTGCTACTGAGATATATATCACTTTTGTTACTAATTTTTCGGTTGCTAAATTCGACTAGCCTATCATAATATGTTGGTAACAAAATGCTGGGAGCGACCGAAATATTTATCCGCCAGCAATGGAAACACCGGTGCGAATACTGAGAAATATGACAGAACATAATATAATAACAATAATTAATGCTTAATGTGAGAAGCATAAACCAAATGAAACAGTGTAACCGTATATATAAGACCGAACTCGCAAAATGTATGGTTCAAGTAATGACATCCCTTGTATTTTACTTTCTGTACTGTCGGCAGAGTGTGTGTGTGGATGGGGG
>JAODAF010654630.1:0-12727 GCA_027574765.1 Molpadia intermedia
AAGCAAGTTATTTTTCTTTAGCGTCAAAAGTTCAAGCCCTGTCAAAGGGAACCGTGTTTGGGGTTCGCGGAATTGTATGTCCCCCTGACGCTATAAGACATTGGCAAATGATGTTTTGATGTTTTTCTTATTTCTTACAATGATCAAGAATACAATATAATGTGATTTGGACTCTGGACATACAGAAATGTAGGAAAATCCTAACAGAGAAAGATTTTGACCAGGAACTAAACAGTGCACACAGTGACAGTATTGTACTATCGGTAAGCCTACTAGTGTGATACAGATGATGGTATCCTTATTCATGAATATTTAATGTCTTGCACTCTATCAATGTATACCTACCACCATTCTATATATTTGTAACCCTCCCTGTACAGACTGTTTCAGTAGATGTACAAAAGCAGTAGAATCATAAACATGAATCTGGAAGCAGTAGCCCAATATTTGAACAGGCCGACAGGTAATTTCTGTATTGCTATCACGTAATCAACAGTCTGCAGATGCCACGTCGGATCATCTTATTTCTACATTTCCAGCTTATCGTCGGTCCAATTGTAAGCCCTCAAATCTCCAGCATGATCACACTTACCACTTTCTTGTTAAAGGCTAACAGAGCCATGAAGAAAACCCGGAAAAACTTGATCCTGGCTTGAAGAGCCACAGCTAGCTCATGCTAGAGAAGCAAAAAGTGCATAATAAAAAAATGAAAACTTAGTGGCATAAAGACCATTTTAACAAGTCTGCATTTCTTTGGGGATTTATAGGATTATGTATAGCCCTAAGATAGTTTAATCCATTTGGATAATGACCCTGCAACTCTGCACTAAATGAAGTTATTTCCCCAATAACTCTAATGGGGTTATTGAGTGATTGTAAACCAAATACCTAGGAATGAAGGCCATATATGAGCCCCTGGTGAGGTCCAGACAACAAGTCCAACCAGTCATCCCTATTTATTTTCTCTAATGGGGGTGGTATGGGCACCATGGGCTCCAAAGACTGTAACTTAGGGTCAGTACATGAAAACCAGGAAATAACGGAAAATCAACTTAGTTTCAGGTTTCATTTATTTCACCAAATCATCATAAATTGTTTATATCGATGTCAAAAGATAGCCAATTCAATTCAAAACAACTTATATATACTACATATTTTAGTAGGAGCATGCCTTCTTTGTATAAATGTGTTGCAGGTATAGTAACTCTATAGTGATGCTAGGAAGAGGTTGGAAAATTAGCCAGCATTGAAAGCCCTTGCTCTAAGTGGGCCTATTCTATACGGTATGTAATTAGTCGTACATTCGGAACAAAATGATATAAATGCATTTCATTGAACAAATTCTGCAAAGGTTAGTTTAGAAACATTCGTAAAAGCAGGTATGGGCAATCCAAGCAAATTTGATTTTTTTTCCCCTTCAAATCACCAACAGTGTCATTTCATTATCAGTAATTTAGACAACTCAATGACATTTTCTTAAAAATCACAAAATTCAACTCTGACGAGAAACACTATACACGTCTTCGCCCACTGGATACTGTAGGTTGGCGGTGAGTCATATCGCCTCCACATAAATAGTTTGCTATTGTTTCACTTTTCATTTTAAATTAATTAAAGTAAAGTTCATTCTCTATTTTATGGATGCATAAAGTGTCCTCCTATTACAAAGAAGCTCACAAGTGGATATGACCATAAATATAAAGGGGTTATGGTCACTAGCAGCTCGTGAAATGATGATCACGATGGTGAAGAGCATATACGTTCGGCAACAGGTATAATAAAAAATATACAGAAAGCTGGAACGGAGATTTACTAACATGAATCCGGAAGTTATTAATGAGGACATATGGATTTTCGTCCCGTTAGTTTCGCTTTATTCGCCCTGGTTTGTATTCTTTCATCCCAACAATGCTGCTGCGGGCAGTCTGTTCACATTTTCCCCCCCCCCCCCCCCCCTGTGTGCAATTATAAACAAAATATAGCCCTATTAAAAACCCCCCCCCCCCCCCACTCTCGTGTTTTCCACCGTCAATCAACAATCCCAAAGGTCATGTCCGCGGCTACCCCCCTGTCACTAAATAAATATTTGTTTATAAAAATCTTATGATTTTTTAGTTAAAAATATATGTTATATCGCCGACAATCGACTCATTTTGATCTGAAAGATGCAAAATTTTACAGCCTACAAACATTTGAAATATTAATACATTCACTGAATTGCCTTTAATCATTAAGCAGCTTGCTCGATAATTGAATTTAAATATCATTTCTTTATAACATTTCACATCAAGCGGAGAGTATAGTTGCACAAATTGCATAATATTCTCACGATAGAGATTCGTTCTCGATCGGTCTTCTTACATGAATATTCATCTATGACGTCACTCATTTTTAGGTTTTCTGGAAATGTTGTTATATGTTTTCTTATTATTGCTCGAAATAACCAAAAGAAATGGAAAGTCAGGTAAGAAAAAAACAAAACAAACCAATGTTATAAGACATTAATGAGACGAAGATTAGAAATTCAACTGACACTATTTTTATGCTCTAAGATTTTAATGAGGATAATAAACGATTTTGAGAGCGGAAGAGGAAGGATGTATTTGAGTATTTATGTTCGTTAAGCGGTTAAGACGTGATATGCTGGGAAGAGTTTCAGTGCTCCGTGTACATTTATAAAGAATTGACGAGATTTAAATTTGATTCCAGGCTATACGATAAGGATTCATGTAAACGACAGCGGGGTGTGATTTTGGTGTAATTTCAAATCGCCGTCGCAAATTAAGGCCCCTCTTTGTCCTTAGTACAATTTTTGGGAAAATACCCCTCTTTGACACTTTGACCTGGCTTGGGTCTTAGCCAATTAAAAGACCTGTGAGGGGTACTTTGGGCTATGTGAGGGGCAATGTATAAGGCTATGTGAGGGGTACTTGCAATGATCTCTGAGATTTGCGATCTGACTGAAGGCCTTGGTCAGGCTGCAAACTACACTATTAACTTGGCATAGCGGCCGGTATACCGTACTTTGTGATCCCCATAGGGAAAACGTTGGCCTTCTATGGTACCCGTGGGTTAATTATCAACTCGCTGCAACTAGGGCATATTTTTAATTTGCAATAACCAGGAGGAAACGTCAAAGTCCGTCGTCGTGCTTTGTTTCTTCTAAAACTTTAGTAGATTAAACACCGCAGCACGTTAGGAACCCATAGCAAGTAAACGTAACCGGTACTTTAGTCAAAGAAACAGGTCGTAACCACAAGGAACTTGGCCCGGGAGATATAGGAACCTCAAAAATATTGATCTATTCCCTCAAATAAAGATGTATCTCAGGCTGACGCGAGCATATTGAAATACTCCCTGGGCCTATCTATTCATATGTTTGTAAAACACCGTTTTTAATGAAGCTTAGGCCTCTATATACGCTATCCAAACCATAATTTCATGCTTAACATAATTTATCATTTTGCAGTAATGGAAACTGTAATAATAACGTCCATTTTGAAGTTTTCAGAGAAGATCATTTTTCAACGGGAAAAATTAGGCCATAGGCCCCAACTGAACTTTTGGACACAATCAGGCGCCAACATTTATAGCAAATATAAAACATTCATATGTCGTATTATATATTACTGGGGGGCGTACCGTACCGGGTATATGTTAATTATTGTTAATTTGTCCTGTACTGAGTAGTTTCCATAGCTCAAAACTGGATCGACGGTCGCCTGGAAATCTCTAAATATTATGACCCAACGCGGCATCCGTAGGCTACGGATGACGCCGTAGCAATCAAGCTGGACATTTCTGTGTCGGTCTGTTCGAAAACACGGGTAACTAATTTAGTTTCGAGCTTCGCGTGAACCTGTGTCTTCTGTTCTCTTTTATCGACAGAAACTGTTAGTTGGTACAGTAACATTAAGCGTTAATGACACATTGCACGCGCCCCGTTACCATACATTATCTTGCGCAATTTATTGATTAGAAAGTAAGACTATTTGATAGACTATAATTATAATTGTACGCTTTCGTTTTTTCGGATGTATTCTGGCGCGAATATTATGGGGCGTTTCCGACAGCTCTCTCCATATCTGTTCTCGACCATTTTCATCAAAGAAAGTTATAGATACTCGGGAGTCGGGACGCATCTTTGAAATGTTCAATTATTCCGTGATATCATGAATTGTTGTAATTTGTAATCTCACTTCTATATCAAATGACAACTCAATTCCGCTTCTACCTTACTCACATTATGTGCGTATAGTGAAGCGAGCATACCACCATTAATTTGACACACACACCCACTTTGTTATTTCTATGACTTTATATGATCGCTAATGGTAGTGGTGGTCCACTGTATAATGAAGACGAGTCCAATATATTACGAGAAATATTATGGATACAGTGACCTACTTGACATTATTACTATGAACCGTTAATTGAAATTAATTAGGGATAACAGGGGAGTCATTACCGACTCGGATGTCGCCAGACAGATACGGAAGGGCGATGTCTCGTCTGTCATACTCATAAATATATACCGCCATTTTCTTACAAGCCTATGATACCAGATTGATCACGATAGCAGATATATTTTGTTAAGTTATATTCCAGCACACTTAGACTGGCTGCTTGAAAATTTATTTCTTTCGGAAACAACATGGACGGGTTGACAGCGGTTTATCAATGCCATATGAAAATCTAGAACAACAATTTCAATGACATTTGAAGAAGAGAGCAGTTTAGAATGTATGTTAATGTTTTACGGATAACATTAATCAAAATACGGTTATCGCAAACGACCCTATTATTGGTAATGTCATATGCCAAGAGTACCGTATGCGTTGGACGTGTGATATATGGCGCAGTTTGATGAAAGATGCAGATCACGCGCGCCTCAAATAGTGCACATAATATGAGCTTATATGTAAGGGCCATATTATTAGCAGGCAGTCGAAATGATTTCCTTATTCCTACGAAAAGCTGAATAATTACCAGTTTGATTATTTTAAGAGATTTGTTATCCGTCGTAAATCAAATATCTTGTGGCTATACGGTACCGTATGTGTCGTCCGCAAGTGATTGTCTTGTTTCTAACACTAACTTTCTACTTATATAGTTATATTGACGTAAGTTATGAGTAAGCTATATGGTATATGGATATAACCATCAACGAAAATAAAATAATTTGAAATTATTGTTACAGTGTACATGGGCGTATAGCAGTATACTTGGTGCAGTATAGTAAACGAGACCTCATTGTTCCTGACCGAGACTGAGTTCGAAACTGAAGAGTCTCTATAGAAATAAGACGCCCTTCGAGCCCTGACTACGCCACATTGTTATACGTTTAGGTCATAATTCACTTATAATGAATAGCGCACCGTTGTCAGATGGCTGAGTTATCTCAATTTTTTCTCCCCAGAAATGAGAAGTAGATCTATAGTTGTAAACATACGAGTATGTTTCTGTCGTTATTGAGATATCGTGTTGATGATTTGATATATATGGTATGCAGGGGTGAACCCATGGGGGACCCCCACCCCCTCACACACACGTTTTCGTCAACATCAACAATGTAAACATAATATGTTTCTTTGAGTACTATTTTTGCCAGGAAATCACATTTAATGGTGTTCAATTAATGCTTAATTAGTGTGTAAAATAATATCCTTCGCATGTGCTGGCTTCGTCACCTTTTGTAAAACCCTGGTACCGCGCCTGGTATATCCTATGACAGAAATCAAACAACATATATGGGTCCTTTCACTTGGATTTGATTCGTACTTTTAACGCCAAGTAATTTATATAACGGTCTTTTAAACAATCATATCATAATTTAGAAGAGTACCTGAACCCTTTTGAGATGTCATTATATTTATATTACAGTTTGTTTCAGTGAACATTTTTTACCGACAAGGAAAATAAGCCTTCTTCTATTAATCTCGTGTAAAGATGGAATTATAATTACAGTGAACTCTTGAATAAAAACGAATGAACAAGAACGATACTTTTTCAAGGAGCTAAAGTATCCATAGTTTTTTAAATACTTAATTCTATAACTCTATATAAGCTACAGTATTCCTTGTATAAAATCTAAATGCAAGCGATATACAACCTGCATGCTTGTTTGCAATGGTTCGGTTCGTACTTTTAACAACATGTAATCTATAAAACAGTCTTTAAAACAATCTACTTAAAGTACAGGATATCACATATACACGGCTCCTTCCTAGAATATTACAACATTTAGAGGTGAAAGAAGCGTTCTGATTTACAATGGGTTCATTGTTATTTGGACTATTATGTGCATACGAACAATGCATTATAATAAACACCTTGGAGTTTCAGTTCAATCTCTCGTATTTTCTTCTAGGCGAAAACACAGACAATACGCTGCTGTTATAAATAAACTTGGGTTGTTTAGTTCACCCGTTAAACAACAGTTGTTTAAAAGAGTTGTTTAACATTGTAAAACAACACCTGCTGTTTATACGAGTGAATTGAACAACCCCATTGTTTTAAACAGCGTTAACTCTGTGTAACGTTTTATGGCGGGATCTTCATTATTGGTTCCGCTGTCGAAGTCAGCATCGAAATCCAAGCAGTCAAGTGGCAGTGTGCGTGAGTGCGTGCATATGTTCAAACGGTTCAAGTGTATGTGTGTGACCTTAAGTTATGAACACATGTTGGGTGAATGTGATACATTGGAAGTAGATGGCCCGTATGATTTTAGTCACATGTCTCATGAATATTATTGTTTATGTATGGTTTATAAACTTTATTTGCTTCATATTTGGTACAAACGTATTGTGATATTATGCATATTTGATGTAGTGCACAACATCATTAATTATTCATGAGCTAGGATACGAGATAGCAATAACCTAGGTAAAGTTCGTGTTCGTGAACATAATATCTCAATAACTTACCGTATTATTTGACGTATATAGAGCGCAACATCGTATGATTAATTTCATGAACATTAATTAGGTAGAAATAAGCTATATATTGATCATGATATCTCAAGACTAAAGTGTTGGATGGATGATAAAATTGGTATATACACCGTTATGGATAAGATCCTTATCCGTTATGGTATCCTTAATTTGTGGCATGACAAATAAATATTCATGATCTGGCAGGCTTAATATCATTCTCTTGATTCCAGCAGTGAAACCAGCAATGGGGAACTAAAGATATAGTGTCGAAACCGGTAGAGCCAAACGGTTTGACGTGACATACAAATTCTACCAATTTGACCAGTGAGGAATTTGAACCAAAGTATTTCTGTAAACAGCTAGATAATTTAAAATCTTTAATCATTGCAAAGTATTTGAAATTTTCTTTTCGATATTTCGACTCTCACATTTCGATAATTGGACATTTTCATGTTGAGTTGACGACTTTGGTTTTGAATTTTCGTAGTATCTTTTACCTTTATACCACAGTAGTATATACAAACATCTATTTTACGTATACGCTATATATGCTGATAGATATTGTCATTAGTGACGAACTTAGTATATTTTCACATACCGGTACCATGAGTTAAATAGTTTTTATTTGTTAACATTTGTTCCATGTACATTTATACATTTTTTTATTTTACAATACAAATGTTTTCTACTCAGTCATTGACTAAACAGACTGCATGCCGTGACTCTTAATTGCGTATATATAAACACCAGCTATGGACATCTGTTCATTATGAATGACATACTGGATTGTTTTATGACCTAATGAACCGCTAGTACTATACCAAAACTTACATACCGTCTTGGCGACAGATTAATTTGACCACAACGATCGTTCTTAATTATCTACATTTCACTAAGTACTAAGTGTTTAGCAAACGGTCCAATTCTGTTATTGACGCAAAATACAACGTCAATGGAATTATTGGATCAAGGCAAAATCTATCCAAGATTTTTTAACTGTATTGTGTTTGAGTGCTATCCTTTGGTGAGATTTGTAAACGAACGTCATTGTTATATATTCCTAAGAGCTCTTGTTAATATCCTTACGTCATTACAAACATACAAAAAACACCTGAGTCTCACGACTAATCATCCACGCCTAATTTCAAACTCTTCGTCACTGACACGATGCGGGTAATTCACCAAGATAACAACTCTTTAACCTTATACTCTAATTGCATCCAACTAGGTCACGTTTTTTTCCTTCTTGGATTAACAGCACTAATCACAAATCAAAAACAAGAAAAAACAAATTTACGACTGTATGTTTACAACCCATCTCTTTATTTACCAATGCAAATCATTACGCAACCTCATCAAAAATCATTCTTATAGGCTCGTTATTTATTTTTTCTTTAAATAAATCGAAATCTTCATAATCTTCAGAGACAAAAACTTGTAAAGAAATGCTAAGACAGAGCCTGCGCAATTGCACTAACCATCTACGTGCAATGACGTACGTTGCTATGGTAATACACGTTGACTGTAAATTCGTAAAACTGACGCCACTGTGGAAGAAACAACGGTATCTGTTCAATTTGAGAAACAAATCAATGCTCTCTTTCGTCACAAACAAGCCTTATTTAGACGATGTTTTAGTAAAAAGAACAAACACATCACACTCAATAAGTTAAGGGTGCTAAACACGTCACATTTTTCAAGATTTGGACGAGCTAACTTTTTCTCTCACTTTATTATCAAAACAAATCTTGTAAGGTTCCATGAGTAAATATTACGTTGCGCGTTTGAATGACATGGGCTTTGCACACGTCACTGAATTTTCTGTGGATATATCCAATCAGCTTGTTCAAATGTGACTGCTTCTCTCAAAGTGCGTAGAGACCGATTCTGAAATTAAATTTAGAATCTCGTCTACGTAAGTTTACGCGCGTCTTGGATTTGTGAATGAAAACAGCTGATTTTGAATCCCACCATTCATGGCTAATTTAGATATTAACATAAATAAATATTAATGAGCTACTGAATTATTTATCACAATAAATGACATGCAGTGCTATGAGCAACTTTCTATTCTAAATAGACGCCTCATCTCGCGTAGTATCGCTATGCTAAAGTGCACAGCATGATAGCTGGATTCAAGACAAAACTTTCTTCACTGTGATATCGTCTATAAGGGAGATAATACAACGTCCAATCCAATCAAGGTAGTGAACGACCAGATTATGGCCCGTATATTATGCATTCTTCACTGTGAGGTAGTATGTAATAGATATAAAACGACGTCCAATCCAATCGAGATAGTGGACCACCAGATCGTGGCCAGTATATTATGCATTCTTCACTGTGAGGTAGTATGTAATAGATATAATACGACGTCCAATCCAGTCAAGGTAGTGGACCACCAGATCATGGCCAGTGTATTATTCATTCTTCACTGTGATGTAGTATGTAATAGATATAATACGACGTCCAATCCAATCAAGGTAGTGGACCACCAGATCGTGGCCAGTATATTATGCATTCTTCGCTGTGATGTAGTCTGTAAGAGATATAATAATACAACATTCAATTCAATCAAGGTAGTGGACCATCAGATTATTGCCGGTATATCTTTCTTCACTGTGATATAGTCTATAAGGGAGATAATATAACGTTCAATCCAATCAAGGTAGTGGACTACCAGATCGTGGCCAGTATATTACGCATTCTTCACTGTGATGTAGTTTGTAAGCGATATAATACGACGTCCAATCCAATCAAGGTAGTGGACCACCATATTATGGCCAGTATATAAATGCATTCTTCGCTGTGATGTAGTCTGTAAGAGATATAATACGACGCCAATCCAATCAAGGTAGTGCACCACCATATCGTGGCCAGTATATTATACATTCTTCACTATGATGTAGTCTGTACGATAATACGACGTCAAATCCAATCAAGGTAGTGGACCACTAGATCGTGGCCAGCATATTATGCAGTCTTCACTGTGATGTAGTATGTAATAGATATAATACGACGCCAATCCAATCAAGGTAGTACACCACCATATCGTGGCCAATATATTATACATTCTTCACTGTGATGTAGTCTGTACGATAATACGACGTCAAATCCAATCAAGGTAGTGGACCACTAGATCGTGGCCAGTATATTATGCATTCTTCACTGTGATGTAGTCTGTAAGATAATACGACGTCCAATCCAACCATGATAGTGGACCATCATGTCATGATCAGCATGTTGTACCTCATCCAATACATCATGGCCAGTATATTGTGTAGTCTTCATATTGACGTACTTAATTTTGAGATAATATGATATTCAATACAATTAAGATCGTAGACCACCAGATCATGGTCAGTATGCTGTGCCTCATCCAATACATCACGGCCTTTTT
Organism: Molpadia intermedia; assembly: GCA_027574765.1. Lineage (NCBI taxonomy): Eukaryota > Metazoa > Echinodermata > Holothuroidea > Molpadida > Molpadiidae > Molpadia > Molpadia intermedia. The sequence goes on from JAODAF010654630.1 coordinate 10,336, forward strand.
ATTGTACAGTCTAATCCTTTTCCCTTCGATGATAACATTGTATAGTCGAGTGGTAACTACTGGATGGTTTGGTTTACATTCGACTGATTCACCGTAATCAATATCGTGTGAGGTGGACCATCTATATAGTTCTCCTACACACCTTAACAACTTCTCAGTGCCTCATTATTGACTCTTTAATCCGGCAACAACCTTAAAGTCTCCCACAATTAGCAAACTACTTATCAATAACATCTTGAAAGCAAATATATTACATATTCAAGCAGGGCATTGAATTCTTTAAGAAACGAAAATAATTTATTCCGATCTGCTGGAATTATTCTGCAGCTTCATATTATACCTTCGGGTTGTTTCTCATCGTTATAAACAAAAAAGCACCAAACGCTAAACGATCGAAACCATGAACAATTTGCGAAAGACCCGAATCAATTTACCATTATTCTAAGTTTAAGGGAAGTTAAATAGAGTGCATGTACTCTATCATATAGAAGTGAGGCCACCAATTTGTCGCTATTGTTTGAAATTTTGGCGGTCTAAAGAGTTAATCGCTGGTGTATAATTCGTTATAATATATACAGAAACAGGTGCACGTGCCAATATAAAATATTCTATCCAACGGACAAAGAAATATTCATTGAATTTTTAAATATAACCGCAATCGAATTTCTTTTGTACTTTTGCCAAAAAGTTAGTAAATTCATTAAGATAGAAACAGACATGCCGCCATTGGCTCTAGAACCGTTATATTGTTATCATAAAAGTAACGATCGTTAGCTTTGTCACAGAAAACTATACAGTGATATCAGCCAATTCAAGCATTCGTTCTAGCGTGAATTAAAGTCAAAAGGTACCTATATATAAATATAAAAAACGTTTTGTTAATACGAGCTTCAATGCTTCTAGTCAAGAAAATAACGCTAACCCGAGCATTTGAACAGGTCTTCAAAGTAGTACCCCTCGAGGCGTTCTAGAACAATAACTATCGCGACATCAATCTCTCAAAAATGACAAAACCTACTTGTTGTATTGTTTTCCCCTATTATTTGTATATGAATTGATTTATTATATATTTATAATTTTGATGGGGATAGCACAATAGATGATATAGAAGGTTTTGTTGGAAAAAATATTGTAATTCTTTCAGTATTCACCATAGCCAGCATTTAACAGGTAGGCATATACACTATGGTACAGAGTTAAGACCCTCTGAGTTCGTTGTTTGAGGTCGTTGTGTTTTAAGAAATTTAATTTCGACCATCTTTCACAAATTTCCTTACAAACCTTTAATCTGTACGTTTTGCATGCAGTTCCGAAGCGGCCACCAGACAACAGTAGCCTCTAAGAGACAAATCACAACTGAGGGCCCTCGATGTTCAGCAAATTCACCAAGTATAACCACGCCCTCACTAGTTACACCCATGATTTTGAAAGGACTGAAGTTGTTAACTTGTTACATCACTAATGTATATGGCCTGGAGGGAAATTTATGACCGCTTTAATACGCATGCGTACCACGATTAGAATCCCCAAATGTTTGGTACGTTTCCTCAAGTTTCCCTCAAACTGTTCTCTAACTTCTCCTTGGACGACGCCGTTCTCACAAAGGCAGCGACGTGCCGGTTTTGGGTGTGTAAAGTGCATTTTCATTTTCTTACATTTTCTTAAAATTCGATTGAGAAGCACGTGTCTCGAAATGCCACACCCCCACCCCGTGCCGACGATACTGCTTGGATTTCAAGGGTGAAGTATAACATTATTGACATATATTTATTATATTTGCTAATGAGACGATTTATATAGTATCTTGGCAATTTGTCTTTCGCGCCACGATCGATTTCTCCCTCTAGTTTTGAAGGTACCGGTAGCCTACTCCTCGAATGTGGCACCAAAGTGTGGAAATTAGAAATCATGTCGTAATAGTGAGTGAGTTCACATTGCCAGACTACCATTTATTTTTGAAAGGGGAGGGGGTTGGGAAACAGAAGTATTTTTGGGGTGACAACAACTAATTTGCACACTAAATTTACATATATGGTTCAAGTTTATTAGGGGGAGCGTCCCACTCCCACGCCCCACCCTGGCCACGGCCTTGAGGGAGTAGCGTAGTAACCAATATTTATTATGTTATGTTTCAAGGGAATTTTCTTATTAGGACATACCCCTTCCGCTCCGTGCATGGGCTCTGTGATGTTACATGTGAACCGAAAACATTCGCAGGCCTGCAGGTGGTACAGCTCATTCGTTAACGTGGATTGGCATTATTACTAATGTTTCTGTGTCCTATAAGAACTCGGACAGCACGTATACACATTCCTAATAATTACTCTTCATTAGCCCCACTTGATTACATGATGGGGTATGGAGGGATGAATGTTACCAGTATAACGGCCCC
>JAODAF010654741.1:0-12723 GCA_027574765.1 Molpadia intermedia
AGTATAAGTAAAATGTAAGGAATAGCTCAAATTCCTTACATCTTCCGGATTTGTTCCTTACATTGAAAAGAAAGAATAATTTCTCTTCTTACTAGTTCCTTACAACTTCCTTACATGTTCCTTACCAGCCTTACATGTTGTATGTTCCATAAACGTACACAATACTTGCATTTCATTTTGCAATGGGAGTGTTTTCCTGTTTTGTTTTCAAATTTGCCCAGTCATTGCCACAATTATGTGACTTTCTATAGAGTACAGTGCCCACTCCAAGTTGCTCTCTAGTTAAGTACAGTAGGAATCACTACTACAGAATTTACAGGGTAATACAATTTAACGCAAGATAGGAATTCAGATACTACACTGAAATCTGCAAAGAAAAGTTGGGTAACTAAGTACTACGAAACAGTACCAGACTAAAACAAAACTTACCTGTTTGCACAAAAAAGTACTGCACTGTCATATCTTTCCCTTACTTTGGCAGCTTTAATGCCACCATCACACCATTCCCTCCCTGAACTCCACATGAATGTCCCTGTATGTCCCTGCCAAACCCACATAACTTCCATAATTATTCATTCTTCTAAGTACTCTAATTCAAGATACCAAAACAAGGGAAAGATATATGACAGCACATCATCTTTGTAACTTGTAGTGCAGCAAATGATATCAAGGTAATGTATGTAAATCATGCACTTTAAATACTTCCCTCAAAGTCTCCAAAAACTTTACATTGAAAATGTACATGTAGAAACTTACTGATGAATGAGGCATCTGGATACACATGCATTGGGCATGAGCCACGGGATCATGTACGATAATACTCTTCTTGGGCGGTGAGTAACCAAGTGGATTTATGAATCTAACCAATATGTAAACATTTTCATCTTTTGCACTTCGCTCGAGGTGGCCGTTTCTTGCTTTCTGAGGCACAACTTTACGAATCCCTCTGATTAAAGGATGATTTACTCCAATATGCCGGTCATGAGGAATCAAACTGCCATTCTTAGCAAGACCATTTTTTCTTGCTCGTTTAGTTTCCTCCCATGGAATCCAGTTGATGTGTTCTCCATCTGTTTCATCTGCTAAGTTTTTCTTTGCATTATCTACCATGCCCTGTTGTCTGCCATACTGCCGCCAGTTGCCAGTTGGTCTCGCTACTCTCTGATTATCTGTGGTGTTTCCTCTCTCTCCCCTTTCCATGCCTCCCCTTCTATCTTGTGTGTCACCCTTTCCCATAGGCTTAGTCAAATCAATAATGACATCATCTGAATATTCTGCCTCTGCTCCAGCCTGAGATTTTGTTGATCTGCCCATCCTGTGTTGATCACTTAAATTTCTACCATCTTCCCTTTCCTTATCTTGCAATACTCGCATTCCCGCTTGTAAGTCCCCATCTCCCATAGACCTAATCAAATCAATAATGACATCATCTGAATACTCTCCCTCAGTCATAGACTGAGATTTTGTTGATCTGGCTATCCCCTGATTATCTGTAAATTGTCTACCATCTTCACTTTCCTTATCTCGCAAGCCTTGACTTCTATCTTGTACATCCCCATCACCCATAGACCCAATCATACCAATAATGTAATCCTCTAAATAATCTTCTGAATTTCTTCCATATCTTCTTGCCATATCTCGCAATACTCGCATTCCATTTCGTGGGTCCCCATCACCCATAGACTTAATCAAATCAATGATGTCATCCTCTGAATAATCTGCTTCTGCTCCAGACTGAGATTTTGTTGGTCCAACCATATCCCTTTCAGATGCTAGTAAGCCTGCCCTTCCATCCTGCTGTTTATCATTTTGACTTGACCTTGTCAAATCTACAACTACATCTACATACGACTCTGCTCCATACTGAGATGAACTTCCTCTCAGTACTCCCTGGTTCTTCTGACTGATGGTTCTTCCAGAACCTTCCAAGCTTCTAGTTTCGCCCCTCGTGCTTCCAGCTCGCACTGACTCCATGGCATTAATTAAAACATCATCTGTCATAGTCCTCACTTTGGTGTGATTTTCTTTTGATATATTCTTATTCCACATCCTTTGATCATTCTCCTTGGATAGAACTTTTCTATTCATATCCTGTCCTGGTTTCTGGTGCTCATCGGGTGGCAGTCCATCATAAACTTCTATCTCCACTCTATGTTTCGAAGGTTTCTTACTCTCTGGCATGGTTTTGTAATGGATTTCATCACCCAGCACCATAAAGTCCATAAAGGCCTTCACCACCCTAGGTGTATGGCTTCCTTTCTCTAATGGTCTATTGTTCACAGTATTTGATAGTCTGTTCTTGGGCTGTGTCCAATCTGGCTTTGACTTTCTTACACCTCCATCTTCTCTTTGCATGATGGATGATTCTTTCTTCTTATCTGAAAGGTAAGATATAAACTTTCCAAGATCATTATCATCATGAATTTTCCCAGCTGCAATCAAGTTGTCTAGGGCATTTGCAATATTTCTCCAATCCTCATCATCCTGGTATCTTGGTCTCTCTTGAAACACCATCGCATCCAATCCATTCTCTGGTATGTCCTCAATAGTCTCTTGAATCTGATATTCATTACTTTTTCTTGGGAGACCAAGTCTCTGCCTCAACTTCCGCAGCAATCCCAAGTTCTCTTCATCAACAAGTAGGTCATCCCTACCACTCCCAGCTGGATTGCTCATTAGTCCCTTCTTGTTTCTTTTATCTGGATTTTTCTTTCTCAGTTTCATCAATGCATCCTTAATCCTGGCCATTTCATTATCTTCTTCATTACTCTCAGTCCTGTTTTCATTCCATTGTGGGTTCAATCTTCTAGGATTTCCCCACGTTCTAGTAGTTTCACCTGTAACACTTCCAGGTACTCCATTGTTTTCATGAAAATGTGACTTTAATTTCATCAATGTAGTTTTAATTCGTTGTGTTTTTGCATCCCAATTCTGGTTATTTTTCTTTACATGCTGGTCTGGGGTCTGTCCCTGATGAGCTTCCCCCAAATTCCTCCCATTTCTATTATTATAATCTTTGTCAACATTTTCTTTCAATTTCATCAAGGCCTCCCTAATTCTCCATGTTTCAAAATCATCATCATCATTCTCATCCATGTCTGGTACCATCCTCAAAACAGGTTCTTCCTGTACATATTCATCACGTCTGCCAGCCACATCATTGTCTTTAACAAAACCTTCTTTCAATTTCATCAACGCATTCTCTATTCTCTGAATTTCTGCATCCCTGACCTTGTTTCTCTTTCTTTGTTGCTCAGTTTTTCTAAGAGCTTCTCTCAGCCTCTGTTCATATCTACCTTCTTCATCTAGCCCCTTCTCATTATAACATGGCTTCAGTTTCTTTAGTGCATCCTTCAGTTTCCATGTCTCTACATCATCTTCATTAGTATACATGTAGTTCGTATTATCCTTCCAGTCTGGTCCCAGACTTCTAGGAGCTGCTCTTAACTTCCACCCATCTCCTTCATTGCCAGATGCTGCAATCTCTCCTTCATATCTTGGTTTCATTTTAATTGATCCATCCATTAGTTTAGATATTTCCAGATACTTTGCATTTGTATCCATTCTGTCTCCCGTAGTAGAGCATGGGTTTTGTGTTCCATAAAGCCCTCTATGCATATTTTCATTTGAATAATGATCAACAGCTTCTTTTTTACCACTCATCTTCAAATTCATCAATGCATCTACTAGTTCTTCATCATCATCCTCCAAGTTTGTTTTGTCTTCCCGGTCATCCCTGTTGGATTCCAGTGTCCTAAGCATTTCCCTCAACCTCCTTACATTTCCATCATCACTAGCTACCTTGCTGCCTTTACCAGAATACTGCTTCATATTTCTGAATGCATCATTAAGTCTTGGAACTTCATGATCTTCCTCCTTGGTGTTGGTTGAATAAAGCCTCCTAATATATTCTCTGAACCTCCTCTCATCTTCATCAATGCTTGGTTTCAAACCTTTACCTACATGTTTCCAGGTAAAATCTTCCCAGTTTTCAGCCTGGTCTTGACTCCCGTGTGGCAGGAAATATCTCATTGTGCTGTGCAATCTGAATCTGTCTTCATCACCATCATATTTTTCTAAAGATGGGACTTTATTTACTATGTTATGCAGAGAGTCATAATATATCTTTATTGGTAGATCAATATTTACCTTATCGTCACTACAACATGGTTCAATGGTTATCACTTCATATCTGGGCATTCTGTGACCTTCCACATCATAATCTTCTGAGTGTAAATTATTATCTACAACAGAAACCCTATTAGTACCTCTTCTATGTTGTGGACCATGCCATCTCCTTTCACCAGTATAACATATTGGTTCCAAATCCTGTGACATTGTGATATACAACATTGAATCATCCAGTACTTTACATGGGACTTCTTGGTCAGATGTCTTTGCACCTCTGGTTGCATTCAAAGGATATTGTTCTTGACCCGATATACCACTCTCTTTCTCTCTGTTCTCTGTCATCATTAAACTATCCCTATCCATATCATCTTGATATGACGCTTCACCTTCATTCCATTTCGAGGGACATTCGACATAGTTCGGGAAAACAGAATATGGAACCTTTTCGCCATGTATAGCTCTCTGAGATACCAATGTTGTTTTTCTATTGTCTCTAATATTGATCTCTTGTTCAACCATCTGCCTTTCGGCTGCTATAAAATCATCTCCATCTTCCACGTTTCTGCTATTTTTCAAGTTATCTTCATACTGATGTCTTTGCTTCTTCTTTTGCACACCTGTGTCCTCACAATCAATTAAATATGAATCATCATATTCAGCATCATACTGCATCAAAATATCTTCAATTTTAGATCTCAGATAATCACCCTTTGATGGAAACCCAACATATCTATGTTTCTTGTTTGTTCTTGATGGACCTTGTTTGTCTGAGTTCTGGACAATCTGGATAATCTGGTTAATTCCATTCCCATCTGTTGACACTGGTGTCACCCCTCTGCTACCATTCACTGGGAAGGTACTTGCTTTATCAGTTCCTCTGAAATATTTGCCAAAGGTTACAGTTGTCTTTCCATCCTTCATATTTTCCGTATTATCGCCGTCTTCCCCAGATCTTAAATTCACAGCCAACTGAGGGACTTGCAAGCTTGGAGAACTGCAGTCACGTGCATTGTATTCATCAGACTTATTTCTACTACTGTTTACATAGATTCCACTTACACATGAATCTTGACCAGTGACTCTTTGACTATATCCTGATATGTGTTGATCACCATCAATGCCTGCATTATCTCCAATTATTCTACTTACTGCACAATCTTTGTGGTCCCTACCATCAGCCTTTTGTTTTGGTGAATTCACCTTTACATGAAAGATGTAGTCGTTGATTTCTTCAGATTCCTTTTCATGGCCAGTAATGCAGTCTACAATCTCTCCCATACCAATTTGCAATATCGGATCTGATGACTTGGTCTGACTAGTGATTACATCGTATCTGCACAAATTGTCATCATTAGAACCCCTTTTGTGGACAACTGTTGTCATCCGTTCCACCACCGGAGGATCATTCAATGAACTAGAGCTACTAGCAATGGACCATGCTGGGTCCATTAAGTTACCCTGGGAAATGGATTCATCATGATTTCTTAAAGTAATATATACTTGGTTTTTTTTCAAGGTTCTAGGAGCAGACCTTACATTATCTTCTTCAACAAACCCAAACCCATGTCGATCTTGACCAAAATATTGATCACATGTCACTTCCTCAAATCTGTTCTCACAAGGACCACTGAAATCAATGAGGCTTTCCCCATGGTATTCACAAGTGTTACTTGGTATATCTTCGCTAAACACTGAAGCAACCGTATCAGGCATTGCATCTGATGTCACATAATAATCCTGCCACTGACCAGAACTTCTTGCCAACGGCTCTACATGGTCCTTGTCTAGGATGTCACCAATAGGATTCAAAGAATGATAAACGTCACTTCTTTCCAAAAATGAATTCATTCCCGCTAACTCAACCCCGGGAAAACCTAACCCTGCTGATTCATTTGACACTCCCTGGTCCATGTTTAATGGTCCATCCCATGGGACTACATTTCTAGCCAAGTTTTTACTTTTTCTCAAGAATGTGTTTGTGGAATTTGCATGATCTCCTTCAACAAGTTTCGGTGATCCTTTAGATGATGTACAATCTTTTTCTAATGATGTGTGCACTAAACCAGAATTCTTGGCCATGTCAGACTCTTCCTCTTGCCCCTGAAGATTACCAGCAGGGTTCAAATTAATGTACACCTGGCTTCCTTCCATAGATTCAAAGGATATATTTGTCAGATCTTCCTCTGTAGCCGTATGAACTAAACCATGAGATTTGTGTGATTCCACTTGATCCATGTCTAAGGGTATATATCTTGGACTATGACTTCACTCCAACGACCCTCTAGATGCCCTTTTCAGTGTGCCACCGTTAAAATTCCTATCAACTTGGAAATTTCTTTCCTTAGAACTAGTGCAATAATTCTTGACTGAATTTTTTGTACCTAAACCTTGATGCTGTTTAGCATATTCGGCAATCTGGGAAGTGTTGTCCCAAGATCTTACAGTAATATAGACTTGCTTACTTTTTATCTCACCTGACATTTTTTGTTCACTAAATTGATTCACTGTTTGTGTTTGAATGGAAGCATCTCTTCATTTCTTCCAAATGTATCTCATCCTCCAGATAAAATTGGATATTTAGTTCCTTAAGAATAAAATAGGGTTTACACATACCTTTCAATGATGCCACCTAAGAGTTCAATGATTCCACAAAGAAAACAACTATTTTGGTGGAGGGGTAAAAAAAATTTAGCAATTATATATTTGAAATTATTATGCTTTCTTGAATGGAAGCTCAGAACTCAAGTTTGCATTTCAAACAATGAAGTAAGAATCCACAGACCTGTCATAAGATGGACGTCAAAGAATTAGTAGAGGATCAATTTGAATTTTTCAAATTAGTGTCAACTGCTCAGTGACAGAGTTTTGACCTGGAACAGATAATCCAATTAGTATTACTAATTTACTAGTAGTGATACTGTAGTAATGCCTGTATAGAATGCAGAAGTTGTATGTTTACATTACCAGGATAGAAAAACAGTATAACAGCTAGTACAGTACAGTCACAACGTTAAGACTCTTTAATATACAATATCTCAATGCTTCTACTGGTATCCAATCAAATTTACAAGGAGGGATGTCGCAGTGATTCCAAATGTAAAAAATCATGAATATCGCATTGAAATTATCATAGTAAAGTTATATCACAGTGAAGTCTGTTTATATTTGTACTCAGATGAACATAACACATGCTACCATGTCAATATGATATAACTATGTAGACACCTTTCTTCTTCTTCTTTATCTAAATTATCACAACCAATGACAACAACTTCAGCGCTAGAAATCCAAATAATGTGTAGAAAAATAGTAAATATTTATAACTCAAGGTGTTAATTGTTCAAAAGTAACAGCGAATTAATCATAAAGTAAACTATGTTCCAAATATTATCACAGCAGATTCCAACACAGGATATACTTGATCTAATCAACAAAAAAGTGCAAGCAGAATTAATGTAGCAGTTCTGGTACTGATAATGTTGATTTCCAGTTTGAGCAAACTCAAACTAAAGATGTTAAAGTTGTTAATTGTTCAAAAGTAACAGCAGATCTATCCTAAAATGTTCCACATGTTCACAGCAGATTCCAAAACAGGTGAGTGATCTAATCAACAAAATGCAAGCAGAATTATTAATGTAGCAGTTCTGCTACTGAAAATGTTCTTTCCAGTTTGAGCAAACAAATTGTTTATTCATGGTTGAGTTCCAAAGCAGTTTATCATAAGCAGAATGTGATGCTGGAGTGTTTAGCTCAAGACTGAACTGTACAGGGACCAATGATGCCAATCCATCACATGGTTGATAGAGGCAACTAAACAAAATGCTTTTATGGTTGTAAATGACTACTGTAGCATGACTGCTTGAGATCTTATTGTTGGTTTATCTATGAGATTACCATGGATGATGAACTTAATGCTACAGTAGTATAGCTGATGATGATGATGATGTCCTTTTCAAAGGGTGAAGATTGAAGAAAATGCTAGCTAACAAGGGATTGAGAATAATGTTGGTAATCAATAGGATTTAAATTCCAGAGATTCCTGGTGAGTTCATTTTATAGGAATGATGGACAGATAGTTTGGCTACAGGTCATAGATTAAAGTCTTCCATGAATTCATGATTAAACACAGATATATATATATAACAGTGACTTCATCCATGTGGACATATCCCATACATGAGAATGGAGTAAAAAAAATCTCCCCCAAATCAAGAGAACTTTAATTTTGTAATATGCCAGCCCTAGGGGTAGGGAACATCCATTGGAAGAGGCACAGTCTGTCTTTATCAAAAAGTGAAAGTATCTTAACACATTGTATTTAATTAATAAACATGTATGTATTTAATTAATAAACATGTATGTTTTTAATGTTTAGACTACGGTGAGGCATCATTTTGAGAAAATTACATTTGTGACCCCACCCTCCAGAAATGTACTATTGGAAGTGTAGTTTTTCATTTGAGAGATATTTAAATACAAATAAATTAAAATAAAAATTTTAAAAAATTCAGGTGATTTTTCAGTTTGAGCCATTTACCAACTTTGTGCCATTGATGAAAATGAAGTACAATGACCATACAGGGTTTACATTTCAGGGAGTCATAAATCGCCAGAGGTGATTTTTGTAATCTTATGCTATATATAGCAGCATCCTAATCATCACTTTCTTAATTACCAATTGTTTATGCTTGATTTTTTTGGTGGTTGGGAGGGGAGGGGGGGGGAGAGAGAGGCAACCAAGAAAACAGTCATATGAGTTGGAAAATACAAAGGACTTTTGTATTAAGCAATCATGAAGGAAACATTAGCCAGAAAGATCTTTCTGTACCCCTACCCTAGTCATATTGGGGGTGATGAGAAATATGACAAGTTGAATGAAATTCCTAAATTTTGTACTTTAGCACTAGACATTGAAATGGCGGAAGGAATAAGAATGGGGCGCCCTCTGGGGGGTCACAAAGGTGACAGCCGCTAGGGAGTATAGAGTGACCAGTTTCCTTCCGAATTAATGCTAGTGGCTACTGGCTAGGAATATGCTATATTGATGTATCAACAAGGTAAGTTACTAAGTTAGTAGGCGCTGTAAATGCTTAACTTTACCTTGCCCCACCAAATTGCCCATAAAACTTTCCTCTGGTTCCAACCATGTTTAAAATATGAATGGGGGACGTATCCCCCCTCCCCTCCTTAGTCTGAGTGGGAGAAGACTGCGTGAATCTAAGATATTCCCAATCATTTTAATGGCCAACCTCAATAACGGGGCATTTTTTAAGTTCCATGGTTTAAAAGGATTTATGCTGTGAATGGTGACCACTTTCCTTCCGAAATAAAGCTACTGTAGTGGATAGGAATACACTATATAGATACATCAACAAGGTAAGCACTGTAAATATTAACTTACCTTAATAAATATCCCACTAGCATGTACTGAATGGTAGAAATCACCCTTTAACACTGTCGGTGATAAATGGTCTTCACCTATCTACATTCCGTAAAAGCAAAACGACAATGGCTTACCTCTCTCCCTGATCACCAACCATAAAGTATACTTCCTCAAACCTTGTTGAACCTTCTATTGCAAATATTATATGAAAATAATCAGCTCAGTTTAAAGTCCTAACGATGGTTTCGCATGAACACAGAACAAATGAAATAAAAGTATGGTCAATTCATAAAAAGAAACTAACTACTTAATCTAAATATTTTATATCCCTTCACAAACTTCGACAGTTGAAACAAAGGTTACACATTTTTTATTTTCACCAATGTGCATTGACTGCATCTCTCTCATTCAGGTTGATAGCAGATATCATTCATTAAGAACTAAAGGAAGGGTAAATTATAAGCCAGACGTCGATGACAAACGACTTGAAATCTGTCATCGTTTGCCGTTAATTAACTTAAATGAGTTTCGTTTTATGTGCAGGTAGTCGTGCATGTTGTGTGATAATACTGGAGAGATTATAAGTAAGGCAGAGAGATTCAAACATCGAAAAGGAAAAACTATTGTTAAGTTGAAGGAAATGCATGGATTTCCTAACATACCAGAGGCAAATGTAAGATTTGACCTCAAACAATGGGATGAAGTAAGCTAAGGTCAACACATTGAATCTCCCTCTTCTTACAAATAATTAGATTGGGATTCCATGGTTAATTTACAGTACCTATAGCTATTGCACATGCATTTTGCCATGTGTGCCAATTGTATGTACCCATGTAACACCCCATACATGGGTGGTCCAACTCGCACCCCCTTCCTGTGTACAATGCACTAATGCATCTGCCTATGTTTAACTTACATTACATGTAGATATTGCACATGTATTTTCCCATGTGTGCTAAATGTACCCATGTAACACCCCATACATTGGGTGGTCCAACCCCCATGTACCCTCCTCCCATGAACAATGCACTATTGCATCTGCCTATGGTTAACTTACAGTATCCGTAGATATTTCACATGTATGTATCTTGCCATGTGTGCCAAATGTACCCATGTAACACCCCATATGTTAGGTGGTCCAACTCCCCACCCCCGCCCATGAACAATGCACTAATGCATCTGCCTATGATTCCTGCCCGTAGTATTGCTAAATTTCTTACATGCTATCTAGGTTATACCCCCCACCTGTGTCATTTTCAACAACTCTTTACTGTACAAAATTATTTTTAAACATTCAAAATTTAACTAACTGGTCTACGTCTCCTTGATCGCCATTTCTTGATCCAGGTGACGAGTAGGTAGTAAATGCAAAAGACGAGGTACAAGCCGCTATATACCTCAGCCATTGGGATATATTTGTGGTTCACGTTTATTTATCTCCAAAAAATACAAAACCAAACGTTTTCCTCAGAGACCTTCAAGAAGTGTCATTCAGTAGAATTTTTTTTTCGGAAACAAAGTCGATGGCCGTTTACCTCTGCCTCCAGGGATGTTATAATTGTCTTCAACTTCCACTCAAAAGATTAATCCAGTATTAAATACTTTAGAATCGATCATAGAATTGACTACAGTGTACAGTCTGAACCACCGTGTCATTGCGTTGCGGCTACTAAGCTAAACTTAATTTGGGCCTAACCCGAGTTTGGGCAAAGGAGCAAAAGTCAAATTTCAACAATTAAGGAAAGGATACACTGTATCTTTCTCAGGACCTTAATGGGATTCCACATCAGCAAGTTTTTCACGGCAAATCTGCGACTAAGATACACTTGAGTTGGGTCTTGAAACTCGAAATCACCAAAACTTATCCTGGTTTGGAAATTTACAAGCAATGTACTTACCTCATATAACACCATTGTATATATATCCCTATTTACCGTGATCTGGCAACTTCTTTCAGCATAGCAGTGGTCTCGTCCTTCTTTTAATGCCAGCTAAAGTATTAGCATTTGCGATTTGTGAAAGAAGTTGCCAGATATTTTGGAAAATATATATATTGCGGAAAATAGGGATATATATGCAAAGGTGTTATATGACGTAAGCCGTAAGAGAGTATACGCTGTAAATTTATGAGTTTGAGAGAATGAAATAAGGAAAGTTTTAGGAAATGTGGAAACAATTCTTTAGAGGTACAGTATCTTTTCCAGGGACTAAAGTGCTTCCACATCAGAAAATCTTAAAACACCTGTAGGATGATATTGGGCACTTTGGGCACCACGAATATATGGTGCTGTCAGATGTTACCAAGGAGGGTAAATAGGCTATAGAAGATTGCAACTATACAATGACAAAAATATGGATGATCTAAAATTCTGAATGAGTAAACTCTTCCAGTCCGCAATCTCTGTCTAAATGCTGTAAAAGTTTCCTTCCAGTTTCACTTTTTAAGAAAAACAATCTTCATGAATGTCTGGTAAAATTGTTTGGTCTCAAGCACCGTGAAAGGAAATGTTGACCGCTCTCTGAGCTATAGAAAATATATAATCCCACGGTTTCTGGATTATCAAAGTATATCCCTTGTTAGTCCACAATGACAATATGAAATTCTCACGTTTGGCTTCAGACGAAATACTATCATGAGCGATCAATCCATTATTAATGAAAAGAAAAATTCCTTCAATTATTTATTATTTGACGAAATTGTATCGCGTCTCCATGAAGAAAATGGTAATAAATTCTTATCATGCTCAAATAAAGTGAATCAAATATCTAGACGAACATTTATTTGTCTGTCAAACTTATTGACACACCCAACTTGATGTATTATTTCTTTATAAAATTGGATTTGTTTCTGATTGATATAAAGACTCAAGAATTTGAACGAAAAGATCAACTAATATACACTAATACAGCTGAATTATAGCCAGTGTACGCTGCCCTACAATTCTTTTACAACGTTGGGCGATGAAGGAACAATGCAATTTATGCTGCTAAACCAAACATATTGACTTTGTTATCAAATGCAGAACATGGATGTGTGTTCGAAACTTATATGTTTGCGTCATAAGGGGCAAAGTACCAAGATTAAGCATGTGTCACATCTTAAAGCAGATAACAGGTGAAGTGAAGACTTATATAATTTATCAAGATTGTTTTCAATATCTGATGGTACCCTCTGATAACCATATCAATATTGCTATGCTTACAGGCAG
>JAODAF010655073.1:0-19951 GCA_027574765.1 Molpadia intermedia
ATTGCTATCATGGTTACGAAAAACATAGTGCAGTTCTTAATTAATGAGCTCACGGTGTGCATAGCCGTCCGAAAACAAGTAACATTATATTTGTTATTACATATTTTAGAAATGCGCTACAACGCAGATTTGAAGCTGCGACTTTCACAACGAAAGTTTATAGCAACAAATCTCATAGATACATTCCTGCTTGAATTGTTTATTTGGTAAACTTCTGCTGGAAATCTTGTGCAAGGAATTCAACCTATCCATTCGTTATACTCTTCGTTTTCTTCCTACGCCGCATATATATATAAGGGCAGTAAACTCTAATATCACCACATTCTAGGTAACAGTAGACATGTTCATATTATGACATCTCTGGGGAATACGGTATACAATACCACTTATCGAAATGTGTGGAATTTATCCACATTCCTTCGGGATCTCCGCTTATGTCACCAGTTTATGATACTTTCTATCATATGGCTGGTTTCATATAACAAAAATAATTAATTTCAATAATTTAAAATTAATTTAATGACAATCATGTGCTTAGTTCTCCGTTCACCTTGGTTGGACGTAATTGTAGTAGTTTAATTTAACCTTTAATGCAACAAGTGAACCAAATGCCTCAGTTACGACGAGCAGAATGCACACACGTCTTTACAGTTGGACGGAGACAGTGAAACTGTGAGTACTGAGCTACCGGAGAGTTCGGCCAAAGCGTGGAGGAATGCTGTTGTTCGTGATCAATGAAGGGTTACAATAATGAATGGATGGCACCAGTGCAGGGCTGTAGGAATTCGTAACAACAGTAGTGTATTATGGTTAAGTAATAACAGAACAATACTGCTTCCATATTTTGGGCGGTTATTTCTTTGAACTAACTTCGTGCATTTCGAAGTCTCTCCTCTTCCGAAACATTAGCCTCCAGAGCCCATTAAAATTTATACAACAAGTAGGCTGGAATCTCGCTGGACCGAAGTAATTACTTTAACTTAGAGGGGGGAGGACATGTTCCCTCACATTTGGTAGCACGATTTTGTATCTACCCAAATGGGGGGCAGCACTCAATTGGTGTCATTACAATACCCCCACTTTAAAGTAAATAGACTGGATTTATAACTGGATATTTTTTCATATAGCCTAGGAAAGACCATGTCCGCATTTTCAAAACATTACATCGCATTGAGGAGTCGCCCAATTTTGTCGATTTTTTCTTTGTTTTTGTATATATAGACTTGAGTTTCCCACATTAATCCTAAGATTATAGACGTATCAGTCTCATCCAAGGCCGTCATCCTCGATAAATTCGGACTCAGTCGAAAGAAAGCGGCTCCGATATCGTTACACCAAGCTTGTGCACGATCTTTTGGACGAAAGCGAGCATCCGTCACCTGTTCCGAAACAAATAAGAATCATTGTTAACATGTTAATTTATAATTAATTACGAAATGAATTACCTAAAAACTAATTATTCACTGCTAACAATACAACGGACGAAGCCGGGGCATGGGAGATGCGGTTCCCCCTTTCTGGTGCACCTCAAAATATAAATGATGATCTGTATGGTACGCCTATACACCAGTCACCAGGTATGCGTATGCTATATATAAGGAAAGCCATCAACGACCTTTCCTCCAACGTCTCCCTTTCAAGATACCGCGTACGATCCTGAACGATACCTATAAACACAAAATTAAACATCAATGGTTCCCATAGCATATAGTACATGTATTGAATGTGAATGGCGTAATCATTAAATGCCTCAAATTCATAAACATATTAAATGTAGCACTACCCCATGACGAACATTCATGGACATTGACTTCAAAGAAACCCTAAATGACCTTCGGCCTATAGTTCCTGAACATCCCATAGGAAGCATCACCCAGCAATCATTATGACCAACAATCATCAAGTTTCAATGGGTAAACTCAAATAACCTCAAAATGACCATTGACCGCAAATTCCTGAACACTCCTTATGTACCACGACCCGAGGATTATTGTGTCCACGTGTCATATAAATCCATCAACGGCTGTACGAGAAGAATCACTTTAACGCGTCTAAACAGAAATAAACAGTAACATCGAATGACATCTGAACCCTTTTTATGACAGATAGCAACACTATACCGGAATCATTTGTTCAAAATTGTCAGTCATGAGATTCATTGGTCCAGCATGTGTCAATATGTAGATCCTTCTTGACATTTTGGTGATCTTGTTCTCTGTGCAATGTTTATTTGTGGTTCTCCCAATTATTAACTATTATTATTAATTAACCCTTCAATTTCGAATGTCGACAACGGCTCCGGTTCGCTTTTTTATTTTTTTGCAAGACAGATAATCTATGGAGGGTTAATTAGAACCAATGACAGTTGCTTATTTTACCGTGAGTCTAGATCATGCATAATTTAGCATAGGCATGTATAATAGCGTTCGAACGTGACGGTACTGTAAATGTTTTAGGGTTAGGATAAGGTTATGGATTAAGGACTAGGGTTCAGGGTTAACTAACCCTTAACCATAATCATGTCACTGAAATAAGCAAATGTGATTGGTTGAAATTACCCTCAATTGCTTATCGGTATTGCAACAAATAAACACGCCTCCTGTTCAGTGTTGGGGACATGTCAACGAACCATGAATTACTACTAATGTGGCAGAAGCCTTGCCGCTTTACTGTGATGTAACTCTGTCAATGAGAAATATCTTTATAGCTTCAAAAAATGTTAAATTGCAAAGAAAATAGTAATCGTTGTATAATATAATTTACCAAGGATAACATAATTTCTCCAAGATGCGCGGCGGCTTTGATATGCGCTCCCACTCTAAAGATGTCCGTCACTGCCGTAGGTATGTAAACATCGATGTCATTCATTTTGGCGACGGGGCCTTTACCTGTGCCAAGAGAAATAACCAATCCCAATCTTCTTACTGGCTCACCCTGTGACAAATAGATAATGTTTATAATTATTTATTTAATTGAACATATTCGTTTATATTATAACTAGTATAATACCAATTTCGTGAGGAATTATTTATTGCCCCCCCCCCCCCTGACGATATGTCAATTAAATTTGTGAATTTCCCCAATCGGACCGCATTTAGCACATCATTTGTACACGAGTATTAGTTTTATATTGGTTAGAAGGGCCAAAGTGGGGGGGGGGGGAGAGAGAATTACCTCCAAGTGGAAAATGTGGGCCCAATATCCCTCTGCATTCCCCCTCCCACTTCCGCCGCCTATGAATCTAGGCCCCTTTTCGCCAATTGTTTGATTTTGTGAAAATTACCAAAAGTTGGGGTGTGGCCACTTCACCCTCCTGCTCCACATTCGCTAAGGCCCTGACTTCAACAAGGTTTACATGCATGGATAATACTATCATTGAAATAAAACTAATACGTACGTTTAGCTTTTTCTCTGTATAGTACTCTGATATCTCTGTCATTGCATCTGTGGTGGGATTGTTACTGACTAACCCTCCGTCCATGAACAGTCCCTTCGGCGGAAAATAGGTCGGAGCCGCAGTAGATGATCGTACGGCTCGCCACAGAGGTTCCTCTGCGAAGAAAGTCATGTATGCCAGAATATAAGGAAACATATAAAATACAATGTTTCTCCTAGTTAAACGGGTTCCCCCTACAGTTTTATAAGGAATAGAATGGTGCTTAAAATGCATTGATAACGATGCATCTTGTCCACGGGGATCAATCGGCTTGTTTATTATTTTTATTTTGGAAAAGACTGAAAGGAAGTAAAGCTCAATGTAGATGGTGTGAAAATTAGCAGGATAAACCTCGAGTTCTAAAGTTATGGGGAATATTATAATTATTGTTAATTGCTGTTATTAAATACCTTACCATAATGAAGTTTACCTACATACAAGTAACCAAAGCTTCTCTGAAATATCCAAACAGACCCAATACGTTAGCAAATATGTCACATAGTTAATTGGAAATAATTTACCACGCTTAATACACCCTATGCTTCAAATCAACAAACCAAATTTGAAAAGTATTGATAAACGGCCGGTAGCGTATTGAAATTTATAATGTTACCATGAACCACGGTCATTGATATAAATAGTGGTTGGTTAGTCCACGTGCGTAAAGTCCTCTTCCGTAGATCAAGTCCTCATCACTAAGTGGATATGTTCATATAGGTAGTTATGAAGGTACCATATATTTTCACAGATAACCGGTATGGTTTAGGTGGAGCGAAGTGTTTAAATGAGGTTAGACACATACAAGGGCGCACTGACGCGTACGGTGTCAATGGCACCACATACCAAACGGAGACCGCATACGGAGGGCATACATGATACAGGTCCACCGTTAATGAGTTTGCGTGCTAAGTAGATACTAAAGTGGATAGTAAAAAAGACAACTAAATATTAAGAAAATAGCTATCTTCATACCTTCTGGAGGGGACGGTTGACAGTCGTAATTTTCATTATAAGCCACGATACGAGTAGATGACGTAATCGGTGGTTTGTAATTCCGGAAAAAATGCAAAGCTGGTGGAGCTCTGTTACAGAGTGCACTGGTGATCATGATTCTGACGAGAAACATGAAAAATAAAAATTGAAATCTAAATTCATATGATCAAGCACGTAACCAGACTTCGATATATTGACAGCACAGTCGACTTTTGAGAGAGAGGGGGTTGGGGTAAGCACAGTCATACATTTTGGTGGCATAAATCACTTTACTACTTTACTTTGGAGTGCGTGCCCTAAGCCACCCCAGCTACGGTCTTGTATATCATGGACATTTTCAGCAGTAAATTCGATATACAGACCGAATGAAATGTTTATTGTTGTCCTGCTCTATGCTTTATTCCAAGTCTGCCTTACCTATGGCATTGGTTTTCGCTGTGTTAGAATTACAGGATCAATCGTTTGATTTAACGTGAATCAATTAATATTATATAGACATTACAGGAACCATGCAGGAGAATATTACCAGCGAAAGCGAATATATTGACGGATATGAAGAGTACTGGTTATCCAATATACCATATATCCGTTTGTGCTTTGGACGAAGCTCGATATTTAACACTTAAATAATATAGTAAATGTGAGTAGTTATACTTTGGTTTTTTTATATCCATCAAGTTCTGCTCTCCGAGTGCTTGTTTCATCAGCATATCTGCCTTTTCACCGCTGTATGGCTTGCTCCCGGTAAATAGTTCCCTCGTGTAGCCAAAGAATGTCTTTCGCACTTCTGTTATACAATGTCCTATCAGTAAAATAACAAAAGTCTTTTAAGTGAGTATATAAATAGGTATCTTTTACACGACCATTGTTTTACGGTCCATAATTTCCGGCACAGAAGTTATACTGTTAGTCCTCTATTTCATAATCAGTGGCAAAACATTCCTTCGTCGATGATACCTTCGTCATGATCAGTCGCCGTGTTGGTATTTGCGACAGAATTCTTGCTTGTAATCGTTGAATTATTTATTTCACAATAGTGGTTAGGGGCGGCGCAGGCCATTTATTTGGGTGAAATATGAGTTCAGGCAAATTTTATTGGGAAGGACATAATGTACCATACGTTGGGGCGTATCCCCCCTCACTTCCACCCACGCAACCCTATTGGTTACTATTGGACAGACGGTTCCACGTTTCTCCCAAATGCATCAAACCTAGAAAAAAGACTTAAAATCAAGGCGCGCGGCACACGAGCAAGAATTAGCTAGTATGAGGTTTTTGTTTTGCAAAACACACATACCACATGTAGTTTATATACTATGGACATAGCAACTATAGTTATCAATACATGTAGTCTATAATACTATGGACATTCCCATGGCCGTAGGGGACCATTGCGTTCAAGGGGGCGGTGACATTTTGCCCGACTTTAGATAACTACTTTTCATGGGACCGAATTATTGCGGGGGGGAGGGGGGCATTTCTGCCCGATTATGGCAGGTTTCTGACCAACAGGGGGAGGCTGCCCCCAGCCCTCTCGCCTCCTACGGCCATGGACATTCCAACTATATAGTTATCAATACATGTAGTCTATAATACTATGGACATCACAATTATTTATATAGGGGAAGGACTTACCCAGGGCGATCAGTCCAGTGTTTAATGCACCAGCGCTTGTCCCAGCGATCCAGTCAAATGAATCAACGATTCTTTTATCACTGGCTCTCTCTATCGCCGCTAAGAGCTGAATCTGTACGACCCCACGGGAACCGCCCCCATCCAAGCACAGTAGTTTTTCCAGTTTCTCTTCCTCGTCCCTGTCGTCGTTATGTTTGTAAAATTCTTGGCATTTAGCTAGTAAATTGTCGACGACATCATTCATAAAATCTTTCAATACTGCAAATGAATTAAAGAAAGAAAGCCAAGATTAAATGACCTAAACTTTATATAAACTACCAATCTTCTACATTATTCCACGAAAGGCATTAATTTAAAGAAATATACATGTTTTATATTTGTACATATATTGTGCGGGTTTGTGACATTCATTACATTCAGAATTTGTTTTTAATATTAGTGTGTAAAGTGGTGTTTGCCGCACAAAATACGCCACTGTGACCGGCCCCAAGAATGGACTGTCCCCCTCCCCCAAACAGAAAGAGGGGGAGGCTACGTGTCTGCTTACGTGCATTAATTCATTAAATAATAAAGTAATTCTTCATGCACATGATCATCCATCTCACGAAGTAAATCACTAACAAATACCTTTTGTACATAATTCAGGCATATACGAGTCAGTAAAAGCGTAATGTTAAAAAATGGTTCCATTGCTGGCACCGCCGTAATCCACCATGTGAAATTACTCTTCTACTGCTCAGCGATTCCATCCATGTTAAAGTATTATGGGTTAAATTTAGCTCCACCATTGTGCTTGCCCAGTGCTGATTTAGGTACAAGGTGATACTTGCCTTTATTTAAGCTGTGAACTGATTTACTGTATGATGTATGGCCCTTTTAGCGTTACAGCGTATATTGGCATGTAATAATAGTCTAAACCCTCCTTTAATATCTGCCATTTTGTTATCACGCGCCTTTAATATCCGCCATTTTGTTCTCAAGTTATTGTACGCCTTCAAGCAGTCAATCTGTGGTGTACGTGACGAATGGGATAGAGCGATCTGTCAGTCAAATCTTTAAATAAAACCAATTTAACCAAGTAAACCCTATATATTCAGTCTGGCTATTGGCGACATGAAAACTGTGTGATCTTTTGCCGCCTTCGTTCGTCGCTGGTTTCCAGAAAGTTCCAGAGACGCTGGAAGAAACCATTGCCAAATAAGGAAATCGTTGGGCTATGAATATTTAGTATTGATATAACTTAAGTGTAAGGTGTATTACCGGTGGGTGGAGTTATTCAGAGTCCTAGATATAGAAGACGTCTCTTGAGCCAATCACATCGGTGAGATGGCGCTTGCGCAGAATGATAGCGTGGGTAGAATATTCTGGATTTTCTGAGATTTAAGATTCGCCCAGCCGAACGGGGCACTTGAAAATCAGAGCATAAAGCTGCAAGTCATACGATTTTGGAGATAATCTTTTTCATTAATTTATTAATCAGCGCTTGTATTTTTCAATTGAAAATCAGTACAACAATCAAGAGAGAGATCATTTTTATAATACAAGAAGGAACATTCAGCAAATTTTTCTTTTGATTTATTTCATTTCATTGGATCGGCAAGATAACGTTAGTCAGTATATTCGAAGGCCTTACGTATACATATAAATATCGTAGCGTTAAAAGGGCCCACACATCACATCCAAGCATAAATAAGGCAAGATCACCCCGTACCTAGGACTCCGGAAATCTATAATAATGGAGTCGAAGGACGAACAGTAATATTACAATAGAGTCCGGGGCATTGGAGGGTCAGTGATGGCTTTGTTTGCAACATGAGCTACTACACCGAATGGTGATGTCCTTTTCTCGTTTAAACATTAAAAACTCGCAGACAAATAAAGAAGAGACAATCCCAAGAAATTGAGACCTGCTTTTTCATGTTAGGCATTTTAATTACACTTACTTTACAACCAAACACAAGTCCAATAATATGTAACAGTCCTTAGAAGCATTCAAAGCCGTCTTGGTAGCCACATATAACAACTAAATTAAGACCCGTGTGACGACAAGCAGCTTTTATAGATTCCAAAAATAAGAAAAAATTGACAAGAGAAGAAGCCTTTTAATACTCCAATGATTAACGACACACACAACTACACACACCAGGAAACATCCTCCTCTTCCGCTCAAATTTATCTTGAATATATTTACAAATTGGTATGCTCCGGAAAAGGCTTGAATTCGCCTTGAAAAATGCTCTGTTTGAAAATTTCCAAGCAACAATTTAAATTCTTATGATTGTTTTTATTATTAACAAATGGAAATATAGCATTTACATCAACTTTCACCTCAGGACGTCATGACTAATGATGTCCCATTATTACATAAAATCAAATTGTTAAGATAATTAAACAGTATTCTGTTATTTCACTCAAGACCTAAAAAATGATTTGACTGTATACAAAATCATGATATTGTACAGATACACATGTTTAATCATGGTCAAGGCAAAAGAGATCCTTGACGCAACAAAATATAAAAAGGAATTTATAAAACCATACAGCTGCCTTATTTAGTTAACAAAATGATGAAATTCTTATTTCAGTAACCATTGTGGGATTAAACTTTTATTTAATGCAACAAGGTCCATGCTAAATATATTCTTCCATATACCTAGCTCCCCATCCCCTATTCAACACACACCCCATCTCTATAAACAGTATTTAAAGAGAAATATTCCTGTTTAAAATGTTGTGACATTTCTTTGCTAGATTAAAAAGTGTTAAAATATTCTAAGTGGCTTTATATACATGTAGTTTGACTATCACTTTATATAGGTGGGAAAATGACCAACACTCTCTAACTTGGTTGAAAGTTATTGGAAGCCAACATAGTCATAATACACAGGTAACTAAAAATGCTAGTGCAACATTTACTATCGAAATGGGAAATTCCATTTAACACCACAATATTGTTGTTATTAGAGAGAGAGATAATATTGAGTAATTAGAAGCTTTTTGAATTAAAAATTTATAAACAAGAACAACTTGCATAAACAAATTCTCTATAAGAAGTGTTTGTTCACATATATATATTTTAAACATGAAACTTTTTCATGTTATATAGGGTAACATTTTCATTTGAACACTCTAGGGAAACAAAGTTGTGTTAGGAACACCTTAAACATTAGAAATGCTCTCTTGTTTTCCTGTAAGATGTGGTTATACGATTAACATGAAATGGTAAAGTGAAACCCTATTTTACATGATTACTATGTAGGTTAAACTTGATTCCTTGTTCCCCTCATTATAGAGATTCATGATTATCATGGAAGTTAAACAGCAATACAATATGTTTTTTGTTTTCCCATGAAGATAAAGTCACATTAAGAATCAAAATTATTAACATACATGATAAATAATTGAATGTTTTCTTGAATACTATTAATGTTCCCAACATCATGATTATCACGATTGTTAAATACACTGAAGGATTTCAATTACATTTACATGATGAAACTTTTATGGAAGCTTAACAGTCAAAACACTCCATTGTTTAATTAATAGCCAGATTATCATGAAAGTTAAAACTGAAGATGATGATTCCTTGTTGGTTCTAAAATATATAGAATATGCTTTACTGTGTGTTACTTAAACCAATGAACGTCTAAAAACTTTGTACTTTAGCATTGGCAATATGAGTACTTTTGGGTGAGAGCATGCATTCTGAGACTGGTTTCCAACTTTAATTAACTAGTAACATTTTGAAATTTCTTGTTGTTAGAGATCATGTTTTAACCATGAGATATTAACATGTTAGCAGCATGATTCACATTACATTGACTCAAGTAGTACTATTTGATATCATTGATTAGATCAATGGGTTCCTACATTTATCCAATCATCATCATCATAACTTTGAAATAAGGAAAATGTTTGTGCGAAAATGGCAAACCACCCCAAAACAAGTGTTCTAAGAAAAGTTTACAAATTTTATCAGGTAACAGTTTGAATCATCTTATTTGTTAGTCACGCTAATATTTTTAATGATTGAAAAGTTAACGCTTGTTTTTATTTGTTACATTTAAGATTTCAATGTCAGTAATATTTTGTTCCATCGTCTTGTTAAGAGTGTTGTTTATATGTTACAGTTGGCATTAACATCCTAACCAAAATAACAAGAACATAATTCTTTGTCATTATTTTAATTGACTCTCTTAGTAGTAAATTTGATAATATAATTGGCATCATAAACTTTTAACCCATCGTTAATCCCGAAAAAGAGGGGGAAAACGTTTTGTGCAAAACTTGTGCTAAACCATCACCATTAGTTAAATAGGTTCATCTAAAAGGAAACATTATGCTTCATGGCTTCCAGTGACATTGAAAAAAATGTTTATCTTCATTTCAATAATTATTAGGATAGGGATGTATATGTTGGTTACTTATTAACATATAGATTTAAATATATAAGTCAATCCTTTTATGTTTGGTTATCCACATATCTCACAGTTCAAGCATCTCATGAATGGTTTGGTTGGATATTTACATCTCTATCATGTGTCTCTTTGTACTCTAACAAACATATCCCACCTCAGACCTAAGCACAATTAAACCAGTTCTAAGACATTATTAATCTTTGCAGATGGACATGAAGAAAGTGATCATAATAATTTCTTCCCCTCCAAGTCGATGTGCTTGATAGGCTGCATTAAGGCTGTTATAAAGTCAGTACAGTTTTGCTGATTATGCAACAGTTATACCACAGCCTTTACTCATATTATGGCTAGGAGATTAATCACCTGTAAGTCTAAACATTCATGCTACTGTTAACCAATATGAATCCCGCTACTCTCGCTGAAGTTTAAGATGTTTCATGTTAATCAAGCTTATCTTTATATATATATATGGTTACTGTGTAAACTCTCTTTAAATTGTTGCTCTATTGGTGCTGTATTTAGCCCTAAGTAAATTTCATAATATTAATACTTTTTTTGTTGAAGTTGTGTAAGCAGCCTGGGTTTCATCTGTAGTATATATCTTACATGATTTCTTCAATGATGAACTAATCATATTATAAAATATAGAAAATCAGAAATTTCCCATGTACAATGTACATATAATAGTGCAACATATAATGGTTTAAATGGTTCAAATACTTTTGCAAAATGTTAAAATATATGCTTTCTAAAAATTTCATTGAAACCAAATTATTCCAAACTTGGCAACATTTACATCATACAATGCGATACCTCGTTAAAATGACTAAAAATACTGTTGGAAAATTAATTATTCCACAAACTTGGCAATTAAGGCATTAAATATGTTCGTAATTAGTTGGTTCACATGTTTTAGCATTACATCTGTGGAGGAAACTATAGAGTATACATCTTAAATAAAATTTCTTAATTGCTATATTGGCATAGCTTTATCTGAGGTGTTTAAGCAAATAAGATATGTTCTCATTTTTCATTTTATACAATTGCAACACACATAAAATGGCAGTTTACATTTTGTTAAAATTAGCTCGCATAACCTGTTCAGGTACATGGACTGTTCCCATCTGTAGGAAATGTGTTGTTTCCAAACAATTAGTCAGATGGTGCAGAATGCAACCCCCCAAAACCTCCATGAAAATCTCTCTATACCCACAAGGGTAAAAATGTCCCTTGAAGAAACTCAATTGCTTGTGAGTGTTACTGACCAAAATGTATGCAAACCAGTTTTAATAATACTTTTTACTCTAGCACAAAATCATTGAATTCCCGAGGAGTCAAACACTGGTTATTTATGCAACTAATTAGGGCATTTACATCAACAATTTGTTAAAATAATAAAATAACATTCCCAAAGGTAGTTCACATGATATTGTATCCATGCAATAAATGCAGCAATGATTCATGAACCAAAGCTCCCCATCCCCTAAAACAATATAAAAGAGTTTACTACAAACTTTTTATAACCATATTTAACAGTACTCTCCCCACCCCACCCCTTTTTATAATAATCCATAGAACATTACTGTTGTATAATCTTAAGTTTATAAACAAAAATGTAGTGTAGGGAATAGTAGGTTAAATACATTTTACCTCAGTTAAAAACATTTCAAAGTGATTCTATCCATTGTGAGCAAATTATGCTCCATTGAAAATTGTTCATATTTACAAGTAAAAAAAAGAGATTTTCAGGAAATGTAAACATATACTTCTTTATCTACAGAACCAAAAAATAGATATATTCATTTCAACTGTAAATTTTCAAGAGGACATACAGCGACAAGTTTTTATTTTTATTTTACATGACAACAACACCATACATATTTATTAAATTTCAGGGTTTGACAGGGAAAATCAGAAAATAAAATTGTACGAATGTTTCAGTGAGATTAAAGTTTGCCGTCACACAGTGAAAAATGGCACTGAGCAATACTGCATTTAGCATTAACCTGTAATAGTCTGAAGTTGCGTGAATATATCATTATTGCTAGCCTCCAGAGCTTGGATCAAGCATGCATGATACTGATCACAAATAGTAATATAGCAATAGAGTAATTTTATGATTGTCGCAGACTGAATGATTACTCCTCAGCTATATGGCTGTCAGAAACTAGTATGCTTAGTTTTTGTAACTCTAATAACTTTTTAACTTTAATAACAAAGATAAATCAGTCCACCTCATTGGCCGGTGGTTCAATCAATATCTAGCACCTTCAACTTGTCAACCAGCACATACAGTTCTTGAATTAATATTTTAAGCTCTCTTTGATGAAGTTAAACTCTTTTGATTGTCACAAGTTGTACAAATTAGCAAACATTTTACCTATCTCAAGAGCTGGGTTTTCCATAAATCATGTCATATTTTCAAAATTATTCAGTTGTTCAGGCAACTCTTACAACAAACAAACCTCTTGCAAAACCAAAGTATTTTCTAATCTTGCAAACTTAATCAGCCTCGATTATTGACTAGTTGTTCTATTAATGTGACAATTTTCTAACCATCACAGACATCATGTTGACATCCTAAACATTATGCTACATAGCAACAATAACTGCAATACTCTTTTGTCTTTGGGCATCTCAAAATTATTTGCCTTTTTTTATAATTTTCGCTAACAAAATACAAAAACATGTCTTAAATCTCAGGCAAACTAACAGATTAGTTTACATTACTGTAATTAATCTCGCATGTGCTAGAGTAGATAGATATATACTGCAATTATTTGAAAGCAATTCTTTTTCAGTTTCGGTCTCACCAAATAAAACATCCTTACAACTTTTGTTAATGTGCAGATTTTAAACCCTTTTCAATATCAGATATTAGCATGTATACATAAATGGCAAATATTTTTTAACAGCTTATTATTTATATGTGTCTCTTTTTTTACATTGATGTCAAGCTTGCTCCCTCTCTTTCTGCTTGTAACCACTGACCAGTATTTATAAATAGCTACTCCAGACTGTTTAATAAACTCTCATAGACATTTTCTTCTAGGTTCCATCACATACCAGCCTGAATTCAAGTTTTCACATTTTACAACTAGCAACCCTTCTAACCAACATAGATATATTATTGGCACCAATAACTAACCTGACTTGTCACGTCTTTTCAACACTTTAGATGGACAATGCCACAATCGTTTTCAAATCAGAAATTTATTTGGGCCATTGTTGGAATTACCACTCACTTGTGATAACATTTGAAACAATCATGATTGTGATGTGACATCCATTTACATTTAATTCAAAATCAATAAACCATTCCATTATTTTTAACCGACTCCAACAAAGTATTTAAGAATTGGTTCATTTATGCTTGACCATTATGGTAAGCCAATGCAGTAAATTTCATACTCATAGTGGAATTGTATGTACAAAGCTACGAACGATACAAATACTTATTTCCATCATTAATATTCAGTATGATTAAATTTCCTATGCAATTTAGACACAAAATGGAGTTTAAATCAAGAAAGTCTGTGCAATTTTGGTGGAATAAGAGAAACTACTGCATTTCAAAGACAGAACTTTCAGATATGTTTTCGTATCATCCTTTATTTGGTTATATGATTGAATATTTATGCTATTAAAATGTCTGCTTCGTACTAAATTCTTAATACTGTATATTTAAGATTTTTGGTCAATAGCCATTGAAGTAGGTCAATGTATATTATTTTTAATGTACAGTAAAAACATTATCTGAAGTTCTGTTAACCGAGTACCTCTGACTAAATTTCATTAAAGTAAATTCCATGAGATTTGGTGTAAACAATTTTTTTCCGGATTTTTATATGGAAAAGACAAAATAAATGTTATGCGCAGAATACATTTTTTGTATAAAGCTGAAAAACAATATTTGGTGTTAACATGCCTTATCCAAACTGGTTCGGATACCTTAGGTTTTACAGTATATTCTTGGCCAAAATAAAATTTATCCAAGTTGCCAATAAATTAGCATTTAGCAGATTACCAGTATTCAATGTCAGATAATTCAAATAGTATAATTATGGCCTCCTAACCAGTTCTAATAACTGCCATCAGAGAATGCATTTTCCACTCTTTTGGGGTTTCATATATTACTTGAAATAACAGACAAGTTTTATATACTTCTAATGTAGTTCCAGACAGAATATTAAAATTGTATCGTTTTTCCATTGTAATAATAGTGACAGACCTTAAAATAAAGGGGTTGAGATGACCAGTAGTAGTCGTATCAGACCATGATTCACTTGAATATTTGTATAATAATTAGTGTAAAAATGTTGCTTCGCATATTTAGGAAAATTAGGAAAATCCGATAATTAATTCGCATCTGAGAAAATTAACCATATTCATCTAATAATATGAACTGGGTATCTAGCTGAATCTAGCTTTATTCCAAATTTTCAGATCTAGTTTTTAGAAAGTTTTGGCCAAAGATATGCCCCTATCCAAACTAACAAAAAAAAACTAAATTTAAATGTATTTGCTTATTAATTATTTCAAAGCAAAAAACGGAAATCTTTTTGAGGTAATGGTCTGTCAAATAAAATAGAATTATAATACCCTGTGCTATTTCAAACCACACTGAATATGCATTTACAACATGTTGCATTTTGTACATAACAATGAATACCATACAATCACAAAAATATAAGGCAGTCTCTTTGAAAATAATCTAAATATCCATTGGGGTAAAAATGTTACCATTTATACTTGTTCCCAAATCATAATCATTTTTCAGAAAAACTCAACTTGTTCTGAAATCTATTATCAAATACTGGTTTGGGTTTGCAGTCAAAGGTCAAGCGTATAAATGAGAACAATTTTTTGGTGGTTGAGGTGTTGTTTAAAAGTTTCATATTGTCCACATTAATGGTCTGAAGAGTAAGGTGTGATGACCACCTTGGTTGAATCTTTTATTATGTCTGAAATGTACACGTTATTCAAATTCAAATGTGCCTGCAATCAGACCTTCGTGATCCAAGTGGCAAGGTTATTTACCGCTAGGTAAGAACACATTTTTAAGGACCCAACGTTACAAGGGTATTATTTCCTCTATAGTCTGAGTGATGTTTTCTAACTACTGTACAATAACAGCTTAAGCATTTCCTAGCAGATTAATTTAAACATTTAACATATGTCTCATCTTAACTGGACTAAACTCTGGGGTGCCATCACCAGGGGTTACCATCATATCTGTTGGTTGCAAAACCTTCTAAGTCCCAAACCTAGGCAACAGACTTGAGTATTATCTTTTATTGAATAAACTCTGGGGAGTTACCATCCTGTATGTTGGTTGCATAAACTTTTCTGTAAGGGGCAAAACAAGAGACGAATTGGGAGAGGGTAATGCCAAATCAATAGTTGGAAGTGGTAAAATATATGAAGATCTGTATAGTCGCACATTGAGCTGCTAATTGGTAAGAATGTTGTGCACTGTTTAAAATAGTTTCACATGTCAAATTATACAGGATGAGGTTTAATACCCCTTGCTAATATGAGCTTGTATAACAAAACAAAATACATTGGTGTTTGGGCATCCTAAACCATTTTATATCAATTAGGAATAAACTAGGTACTTTTCTTTTATAGTTGAAGTGGATTCAATCCTCGTGAGTTGCTTAATCATTATTCCTATAATACAGCTTTGCTAAAAATCTTTACTACTTTGGTCGCATCCTCTTTTCTCCATTGTTGTTCTATTATTCTTTTATTTCAATTGGAAATCCCAATTGATATACAATATATTTTCTTAAGCTATAATGTTCAGAGCACCTTATGTGTGCATGCGTCAGTGAATATGGAACTATATCTATATAGACCGGCATACATGTACGTAGTTTGCAGGAATTGTTGCTGACAGCATGTGAAGGTAAGATCTATTAATGTGAACATTTGTCTGTTCAAATCGGCTCACAATAGAGAACTTAAATGTCAAAAGCGACCACAGTCATTTGCAGGAGCTAGCAGGAGTAATGCTTAATCCGATTGGCTGTGCTGCAATTGGAATAGCCATTGTAATCCTCACCTGACTGTGAGGAACCTTATATACTGTACAATCACATTAACCAGTGCGTTAACTTTTAGGTGCAATCAAATCAATAGTTTAGTACAATAACTTCCTTCGTTACAAAGATATTTTAATATCAGGATAGCAATTATATATAATATATATATATTCATCACCTAGATATCTTTTATACCTTTTAGAATGCACTAACATTGTGTTAGAGAGGCCGTCAAGGATTGCTTTTCCAACAAAACATCAATTTTTCAACGAGTTGCAATGTTCTTTGCCCTATTGTGCTGTTAATCGACACGTCCGTGATAGATTTGACACAAGACATGTAGAGTAGACCTATATAGTTGTGTTCATTCTAAGCATCATTTGTTGAACATAGAGCTTTATTACACCTTGATAAGGTCCAGTGGTCGTCGACTCAATCAACCCATACTAACAACACATTAAAAGACATACTTAATCTGCAGGTGTTATGAAAACATCAAGTACTGTCACAAATGTTGTGTCTGTGAAGTGTGTGTGACAATTTCTCTCTTCAATAATTGACTGATGGGGGGAAACTGGGCTTAATAAAAGCACAGTGTAACCTTTAAAGTAAGCTATTTTGAAAAGGATGATTCAGAGATTCAAAAGGTATTACATTCACAATGGTATTTGAGTCCCATACAGAATTTTTACAAAGCATTTTTTCAAATTATTTTTATATATTAGCAACTACATTACATGGAATATTATCCCTTAATTTGCATATCACATGACATCACGTGTCAAATATTATCCCTTCATGTTTGGAGCAGCATCAAGGCCATGATTTGTGAAGACGTGTTTTGTCTTCTGTTTGCCATAGCGTACAGATATGTATGCGCTGTACTTGAGAATGGTTGAGCAAAAATGGTAGGTTAGTCCATTGAACAGCGAAAAACACCGATGATGTTAAAATCACTTGGAATGAACCAGAGATCTATAAAAGGTGATTTCTTCCAGCTATTTGTTAAACTGGGCAAAGTCTGGTCTGTCAATTGCAATTTTAAATGAACACAACAACAAGCATTGCATAACCAACACATGTCTAAATAACTGGTAAAAAACCTTGAACCAATATTGCCACTACTATATAATAGCAGTTACAACTAATGGTAGTCACACATGCAAATGTTGCACTAGCAGTCTCAATATTCTTAATTAATAACTACTGTTACTAATTATAGTACTTGCTGTATACTGGCTGTATACTGGCTGTATACTGGTTGTATACTGGCTGTACACTGGCTATACACTGGTTGTATACTGGCTGTATACTGGTTGTATACTTGCTGTATACTGGTTGTATACTTGCTGTATACTGGTTGTATACTGGCTGTACACTTGCTGTATACTGGTTGTATACTGGCTGTACACTGGTTGTATACTTGCTATATACTGGTTGTATACTGGCTGTATACTGGTTGCCATTAATGATCACCATTCCTAGTAGGTTTGAGAACGGCTCCACCAACTTTACTAATAATCATCATGAACTAGTGATTCGGCTAATTTTTACCACTAATGATAGTGTTGCCTATAAAATGATAGTGCTGGAACTATGTAGTGTCATCAGTAATTTATATTAGTTGCCATTAATATTTTCAGCAATCCTATAGCAATTTTGATAATGGTGGAGTTAACTTTACTACTAATCATTGTGAACTGGTATATAAGCTATGTAGTGACTCTGCTAATTTTTACCACTAACGATAGTGTCACCTATAAAATAATAGTGCTGGAACTATATGTATTAGATGCCATTGATATTTTCACCAATCCTAGCAATTTTGAACGTGGTAATGATTCTTGTCACTAATGCTAGTTTCACCTTTAATGATAATGATAACTCTTTAACTATAGTGTCATCAGTAGTCACCATCACTTATAGTGTTTCCACTATCGATAGTGCCATCACTATTGATAGTGTTGCCACTAATGGTAGGGTAAGATGAGTATTAATTAGTGTTGCCACAACATTGCGAAAATGTTGCAACAATGTCATAATTTTCTGTAATATATAATGGTCACTATTAACAATAGTGTCATTATTACTGATAGTGTTGCTTCTAACTTGATGTCACCATATTGATAGTGTTCTAACGTGATATAGTTCTAGCTTATTATAGTGTTATGAAAGTAGAGCAGTCTGTACTCTAGCTTTGTCACTTCATGCAGTACAACCCCTACATTACCTGGAGCCCTAGCATAATGCAGTGTTACTATATTATAATGTAGCTGGAGCCCTAGCTTATTATAGTGTTATGAAAGTAGAGCAGTCTGTACTCTAGCTTTTTCACTTCATGCAGTACAACCCCTACATTACCTGGAGCCATAGCATAATGCAGTGTTACTATATTATAATGTAGCTGGAGCCCTAGCTTATTATAGTGTTATGAATATAGAGCAGTCTGTACTCTAGCTTTGTCACTTTGCTTCATCCTCTTCTTTAGTTTCAGGCTCTTTGGAGTTTGGTGGCTTCCCTGGAGCGCGGCGGAGGTTAAAAACCTCGGCATGGAGTTTGGGGAAGTGAACTCCGGGGAGATGGACCTGTAAGTCCATGAGCCGTCTGGTGTGCTCCGGGGTGATTTCTCGTAGTTTTGGTATCGTGGTTAGCAGCCTGGCGAATAGACCCTGGTCCTCTGGGTGGTTGCGGAGTACTTCAAATTGGAGTGCCCTCAGTAGGTCAATCTGGATCTCTCGTACCTTTTCCCGACACTTTAATCCTGGCCGATCTAATATAAATAAATGAAAAGGAAAATGTAAAAATATCAAGTAATATATTGGGGTTAGGCTACAGCATTGCCCAGAGCTTAGACTAAACTTTATGTGCCTGGAAAGCTAATAATATGCTAGTGATGTAGTAGACCTATTCCATGGTGAACTTGGGTGTTTATAGCTTTTCAGTGGGGTTGGGAGAGATTCCAGGAAAGTTGATAAGGGCCTGGGATGGGGAGTTCTTTACCTTACCAATCCATGCACACTGATATTTAGTGTCAATTTCTCTTCAATTATATTCCAACTTTTTTTGGTGGAGAGGTTTATCTGAACCTCATTCCTAGACACACCCTAAGCTTCAGAAGTGATCATTGTATAAACAGCTAAAGTAAGTGGTTCACCTGTTGCAAACTTGAACTCACAATGAGTGGCGGAGAGAGCATTGACCCAGGAGGCAGCAGACCCCGGGCTCACAAAAAATAAGCTGTTTAGCCACTACAAAGTGGGATATCATTCCCCCCCCACCCCCCCCCCCCCCCAAACCCCCCCCCCCGCCCCCCAGCCAATATGACAAAAAACAATCAAAAGACAAAAAAAAAAAAAAAAAAAAAACACCCCGGCCCCCCCCCCGGGAAAAAATTTCATGGAACATGGAATATTTTAAAAAAA
>JAODAF010655074.1:0-12714 GCA_027574765.1 Molpadia intermedia
AGAGACGTGGGGCAAAGAAAAAGTTTTTGAAAACTCTTATATATATGATAGAGCCAAATGTTGATTTTGCGACATTTTCTTCACCAAGGATTGATATTTTGAGAAAAATTTGAGACATATTAAGCCCAAATTTTCGATGATATATAACGCATCATTTAAACCATAGTGCCCTTGGGCTCTTGTTTCAGAAGGTGATGCCGGTGGAAGATTTTTTTGTGTCCGTATCATTAGGGTAGCCCGTTTGGGTTGTTTTTCGGAATATATTTTGTTTGGTGATGTAGTTCGGGTGGCCTTGACAGATACTTGATTGAGCTTTCATAATAGTGGTCTGTAATAGATGATTTATCAGATATTGCAGACTATAGTAATTGCAAAACGAAATGGCTGCAGTTTTAAATCAATTCCCTACAGTTATTCAAATATTTAAATAAGTAATAAATGCATTGGGGAATTGGAGGTTAGTATTATCTATTTTATTACATGAAAGTATAAAGCTCACTGGACATAGTGTTACAGAGAACTTTTAAAAATTTACATTAAGAACTGTCCTCTCATTAATATTTATGAGATGAAGTTTTCAGAGGTCAAAGTTATAATACAAGTTGTAAATATTTCAATTTCCTGTAATAAATGCCACTGAACAGTCCTTGTTGCATATATTATGGCTAAAAGTTAAAACATCTCTCTTCCCTGCTTCCATAAGGTTTATCAAAATATTTCCCTTCCCTGATTCCATTTTCCCTGACCCTGATGCAAGAAACCTCCGTGCCTCTGGTTATCTTTACATCACAGTATTAAAACGATTGGGAATGTCATGGCCTCTTCTTCAAGTGGGAAGGGCCTAGTGACAAAAAGGGACACATTTTCCTTAACCTGTTCCATTATTGTTCATAATTTAAATTTGTTAATTAAATTTGATCAATTTTTAATCTTTCAGGCTGTTCAAGAACCTTTTATGGACCATCTGGGGAAATAATGTCACCAAATTATCCATCAAAATATAACACCAACCTAGACTGTGTTTACAAGATACAGGTGGGGAGTAGGAAAAGAGTGAAGCTAATTTTTGTGGACTTTTGGTTGGAAAACGGGGATACCAGATTAAACTGTGATTATGATTATTTGGAGATCCGAGATGGACGCAATGGCAGTAAGTATAGTAGCTAAATTTTTTTAGAGAAGAAATTTATCCAGAGGTTCGTAGGATTTGGGTTGATTTGAACCAGATACTGACCACTGTTTATATTATTGTCATGGATACACATGGGCGTCACCAAGCATCTTTAAGAGCATGGTCAGTGTAACCAGGGCCAGGGCCAGAGTAACTTTTTTTGCAGTTACAGGTCTAAGTTTTAAAACTAAAACTTATTACGTGACACACTGTGAAACATAAACAATGTGCTCATCATGAGGACTTAATCAGTTCAAGATGTGTACTTTTGGAGCTACTAATTTATATAGTTCTGCCAATGTCATAAATCATTAATATAGGATATCCGGTTATCACGATAAGTTGTTACCATTATGATATCCTTTAGTCCACTTGTCCAAATATGTTCACAATAGTATCATGAACTTTTGTGATGATGATTGTTATTCTTATTTAAAGGTGGTAGCACTCGCAGCAATGTCACATGGATTTGGGGTGACACTCAAAACTCATATATTGGACATACAAAGTCAGAAAACTTTGTAATGTTGTTAATTAACCATCATAAATAGTGCACCTCACAATACATGATTGCAAACTATGCCAGAGAGGACGGTTTTTAATGTCATTGGAAATTTCACATTTTGGTATGTGAAGCTACGAGCGTCCCCACCTTTAACAAGTTTTAACATATGATTAGCACAATAGGTACAGTGTGCTCAATGACATTGCTTTTAAAAACACATTTGAAGAGATATAGGGCAATGCTTTGTGGTAGCAATAGTTGAATCCTTCATCCACTGAGCAGTTTCAACAGTGCAAAACTTGATTGAAAGTTGGCCCAATGTAGCATTTATAAAAACAAGAAAAGCAAACACAAACAACTTGGTGATGGATAGAGGAACTAACGAATACTCGCTTCTCAAAATTGCAATTTGATTTTTAGAGATATCATCATCTAAAGATGTAGCTCACTCCAACATGGGTGCTGCCATTTGTTGAAAAGCCCACTAATAAAAATACAAGCAAACCCTGGAATGAATACTCACTGTTTCTTCTAAAATATGAAAATTTACTTGAAGCAAGTCTATGACATCACTGAGCCACAAGTGCTTAAAGTTTAATGTACTGTGTGTCTTTGATTTTATCTCATATCTTGTTCTGGTAACTACTATTTCTATTTTAATTGGATACAGTTTTAAAATTTATATTTATATATAGGTGCAAAAAAACTTTCAATTCAAAAAATATTTTACATTTACTAAAAAAATCTTAAAGCAAATTATACAGAAAGACATAAAGAATTCCACTAAATGGTAGTGAGTTTTATAACATGGCAGCACCCCAGATCTAAGGTTTAAATAACATATCTTGAAAATGGAAGAAGATTTTGAACTGCAATTTGGAAGAGTTAGTGTTTGTTTCTGTATGTAACACAATACAACCTTTTGTGGTTTGTTTGTATTATCTTTAGCCCTTTCCATTCATCAAACAAATACAAAAATGTTTTTAGAAGCGGCTAGAAAATAGGTGGTGTTGTAAAATTCCCAAATCTGTTTGTTTTTTTAAACAGTTTATTCCTAGAAGTCACTTACTTGACAGGTGTTAATACATATAGTAACATTCAAAGCTCATAACATTAAAACAAAGAGCATTGATTTATTGCATCAAAATATCCAGCCAAGAATGTTTTGAATGTTTGGCTAGGTGATCTGTAATTCCTGTCTTTCCCCCCATGAATTGATGTGATGATGTATCCACACTGAAGCTCAATTAAATTGGGATTAATTAAAGTTGCTTATCCATGAAATTATTGCTATTGAAAGTAATTGTTGATGACACCAGCACCATGTAAACAAATTTATTTACTTTGAAGCAGACTCCTTACTTCATTCATTCCATATGTTTAATGCACTCTTCTACCTTTGAGAGTGTGTGCTATACACCGGAGGAGCCTGTCAATGTCATATCTTTAATATTACCGTTGCTATTGAGAGGGAGTTACTGTATTGATCACACCAGCATCACATAAACTAACCTATTTATTTTGAACCAGACTTCTTACTTCATTCATTCCTTCCTTACCTGTCCCTTTAATACACGAATGCACTCTTCTACCTTTGAGAGTATGTGCATGACCTGTCACTACATGTTGGTATGAGATATTTAAGGTTAACTAAATAATAATAAATAAATAAGATTTTGATGGTGATGCCATTTAGTAACATTGTTAAAGTTCACTAGGAGCATTTTAGATGTGGTAGAAGAGTGCATCAGTGTAAGCAAGAGGTAAGTCATATGTGAATAATGTGCAATGGAATTCCTGTGGGCAATGGAAACAGATAATTGGATAATCTGTTTGGCTTGCCTCTCTGTTCTATATCTGTGAGGGAGGGGCAAAATTTAAACCATGTAAAAATGTGAAAATTAGTGTCCAAACTGGTTTTTGACACCCAAAATATATGGTTGTGCCAATTCCCCCTTCCCACCTCCTAACATTGCCTGTATGGAATATTAGTGCATATATACAAATTGATCATTATTTGCCATGGCCCCTCCCCACTTGGCAGCTTTTCAGCAAATTTTCTCTCAAAAATAATATTCCAAAAAAGTAAAAATAAATATCAATTTAAACTCAAAATATTTCTATGTGGTTTAGTGTTTCAAGTCTACCTCCCATTGTTCTCCACCCCTCCCCCTCCCCTCCACAGACATGCATAGCACATAACGTGTAGGTTGTGACAAGGAGAAACACACACACAATGATGCACTCATGATCGACCTGGCTTACAAGTCATACATGATCATCTTAACAATGAAAGGAAGTCATTTGCAAACTTCAAATCTAGGCCTGTGTTTCCTATATTGACAAACAGAATGAAAGCACACCTGCAAGAACAATTTCTTTAAAGTTCAGGGTAAGTTCACATCAAAAAACTTAGCCATAGTGAAAATGTGAAAAGATGTTCATCATACTTAATAGTGCACCATAGTAGATGAACCTTATTGTTTATGTCCTCATGTCATGAATATTAATGAGGTCATGGGGTCAAACATAAAAATCTTAAAATGCCAATAACTTGGCAATGGAAAGTGGTATGAAGATGTCGGGTGTTAGTTCACATCAAATATTTGAGCAATATAGTGAAAATAAATTTTCTCTTCCATAGACTCTAACCTGATTGGTCTATTCTGTGGCAATGACACACCAGGGATGATCGTGTCCAATTCCAACACCATGACTCTACGATTCGTAACAGATGGATCCGTTGTCGAGCGGGGCTTTCGTGTGCAATATTTTACAGAAGGTACTTCTGGTGTTATATGTAATGGTTGATAGTTGTTAGTTAAACTTCATGTGGATGTGACAACATTCATTGCTCTCCTTGTCAGTATGTCTTTTGCCATTGGAATGAGGTTAACTGTTTACTTTCCATGGTAGTATATTGACAATAAAGACAGCCATGCCAAAGCTAATACCATCAACTGAAATGTTTCAAATGTTCAATATTTCCTTCACCAAAGTTCATTTCTGTGAATTTTGCGAATTGGCTTTGGTGTCATTGACATACTGTATTATGACAGTTGGAGAGACCACTCACCGAAGTGTATAGAGTATCATAGATATTTTGGTGGCCATTGGCATAATTCTACTTGCCAATGGCGCATTGACGAGCATATTTGTTGAATAACCTTGGGCCAGTATTCATGTGGTGTCTGTCATGTGATACTTCTTACTGACTACACTATATGACTTCTTCACTGATATGCACTCATATTTCATCATGTTGTTCAAAGAGAAAGCCATTATATGGAAACAAAATTAAATCATGTATCCTATAACGTATCCTAATATTCTCAAAATATTTGTTTTGTATTTTGGGGCTGATGGCCTTAAGAACCAAAGCAATCATGATGGCATGTTCATTTATGTGTGTATGTATGTGATGGATCAATGTCATAGTTGACAGATACATACACAATGATGTTTACCATATAAAAACCTTATAAACACAATCTCAAAACTACTTAATGGATAAACATCCTACATGACACATAGATCCTGTAGATGTGCCCTGTTGTGTTTCCACCACATCTCTTGAATTGAGTAAGGAGGGCTTATAAATGTAAAAGTTTTAAAACACCCTGCAATAGCTTTGCAACTGTATGTCCGATTATGTTCCTACTTTGTACAGTAATAGGTACATGCTCAATATTTTTTTAAATGGTTTATGCTCATCTTTTCATCATGTTAACTGGTGCATCGGCTGGGCATTATAGAAAGGACACTAGTGCAATGTTTTACAAAACAATCAGCAAATGTCAGTTTCTAATTATGTTACAATTGGTAGAACACAACTTCCTAATCCAAACAGAATTGCTTCCTGTTTTACATTAATAGGATTTTGTTCATAACTGCAGCATATGTAAAAGATGTTAATACTATATTAATTGAGTATGAACTTTAACAATGGTCAATATACTTTATACACATGTTCTCAACTATTCCT
Source organism: Molpadia intermedia (assembly GCA_027574765.1). Lineage (NCBI taxonomy): Eukaryota > Metazoa > Echinodermata > Holothuroidea > Molpadida > Molpadiidae > Molpadia > Molpadia intermedia. The sequence continues at coordinate 5,662 of JAODAF010655074.1, forward strand.
TTTTCCAAAATAAAATGCATGCTCTCAGAACAGCCATTGGCCTAAAGGTACCTAATAATACTATAGAATTCAAGAGCTGCTGTTGCTACACAACATACAGGTTCAAAATTAAAAAAGGTTCAACTTTTTCCACCCAGTTTGTCAATATAAAGTTTGAAATACCAAAGTACCGAACCATGCAACATGATAAGTAGACCAAGTTTACACAGGACCCCATGTTCGATGTTGAACGCCACACTCAGTGTTTATTCCTAAGCACAATTTTGAACCGGATCGCCCCCATGTTCACAACCCCAGGATAACCTAGGATCAATATGGTGTTGAATCCAGCATGTGGCATCCTAACTTGGTGAATCAGCAATGACCATGGATCCATGTTGACTTTAATACTGCTAATAAAATGTACAGAATTCCAGGCATGTAAATCATTGAACTTCTAGCTATATTGTGTTGTACATGTATGTCAACACTATACATGAATTTGATTGTTTTTACTACTTGATTGTCATGATATGGGTTTCTATTTCCTTCTTCAATCCCGAGTGTGGTGAGGAAACATCCAATGTAAACATGCCTAATGGTTAAGTAATACCTAAGGTGACCCATTGATCATCAACTGATCTTAACTTATAGAGCCCTGGTATTCAAACTGAGGTCACAAACCTATTATATTTTGGAGGGTCGCCAAGAAATTCTGATGAAACAAACATTCTGAAGAAAGAAAAATGCCAATATTTTTTCGAAGTACTGACGGGACTTCTGGTCAATCCATGATAATGCTCTTCACTCACTTGATAAGATTTGAACATAGATTTGAACATATATTACTTCAAAAGTTGCAAAATGTAGCATCTAAACATCCTTAATCATACACAAAATTCTCAAGGGAGGGGGTGTGGGGCTACCCCCCCTTATACCCTTCCCCAGGCCACAACATCTGCCACTGATGGGTCACCAAGATGATAAAGCCCAGAATTTGAGTCACCGAGTAAAAAAGTGATTACCAGGTATAGAATACAATCACCACCATAAGCTGCTGGTTGACCCTGAAGAGGATTAGTATGTGGGATGTATCTCAACACATATTGACACAGTAATTAAAAGCTGACTTTGGCCTTTTCAGAACAGACTGGCTGAATAGTTGAATAATAAACACTCGTATAAATATCAGTTATTTTCTCCTGTAACAATGACAACCAACTGTGTTGGTAATGAAAGTTAAATGTTGGTTGTTTTAAAGATAGTTAACCAATGGTACTGGAAAGAAACAATTACGATTTAAATGTTTTTTAAACCATATATTTTCAGAAGATCATCGTCCTAACCAGTGCAGAAGGAATAATGGTGGATGTGATCATATATGCAGAGTAGACGCTAGGGGTCGAGCGCACTGTGAATGCCAAGATGGCTACACGCTAGATCCAAGTAGTGGGGCCTGCTCTGGTAGGTTGTCTTTTTACACATTCTTTTTTGAAACTTTGGTGCATTAAATAATGAAGTATTGAACTGGCAGATTTTTGCCTGTAATTTACAAAAAGACAGCTCTCTACTTGGTATCTTTAAAAATTTTATTCACCAAGTGTCCTAAACTACTAAAAAATAGGTGGTTTCAAAAAATTCACATTTTATAAAAGTTCACATTTTATAAAAGTTAGTTAAAAAATTTAATCTAAAAACTCGCGCAATATTATTGAAATATGTGGTCAAAAACTATCGAGAGTAGTTTTTATTATGATGGAAAATTGGCTAGTTCAATACAGGGGTGATTCAAGATACCAGAGCTTATAAAAGTATAATATTTCAACAATGAACTTTGCTTATAAAAGGATTGGATGCTGCCTGTGACATTTCGTATTGGAGTTCAAGTAACCAAACTATTGATAATGCAACAATTATTATGTTTGTATCCTCCTAGTAACTCATGTAACAACACAAGCTGACTTCTTAACATTAATGTCTAGTTGTACCTGGTTTACAACTGTTGACACATTCTAGCATTACGTATGTGGCTTAGATCCAAGACAAACTAACACTTTATATATAAACACATTTCATGTCAACATGCAGTATGTTAAAGGGGAATACCCTAACACATTCACAATACAATTGTGTTCTCCTAAGGTCAGGGCCTGATCCTGGAATTCCTTGGGGGAGGGGGCACATTGTAGTGTTTGCCCTACTGGAAAAAAATCAAAAGGTGTTTCCTGTCTTAATAGTTTCACATGGAATTGTGCATGTATGTAGAAAATATTATGTTTGTAAATATAATTGCAAATCCAGGTAATTTAATTTTGAGCTAATTTTGAGTGTAACCCATTATTTACCAAACATCCATACACCTCTGGCTTCAACAGTCCATATATTACTGTAAATACAACATTTAAACATATCAGTTTGCAGTAATGTCTAGACAACACAATTGAATTATCAGATTTTAGACAGACCAAACTGATGCTTCATTTTTGCCAAACATTCATTAGAGTCATGTCGATGTTTGAAGCCAAGGTTTTGCCCCAATATCATTTTCGTGGTTGGCTAAAGCGTCATAAACATATAATTGTGCATGGCTTATGAATATATACTGTGAATTGTTCATCAACTACCTAAAGGTTTAAATGTTACGTTGCAACACCTATATGACCATTATTTTTTTACCAGGCGCATATACAGAATTTTGTCATGGGGGTGTTATTGACATTCTAATCTGTGACCAGTGGGGGTAAAATGAATTTACATGTCAAATGGTGCCATCTTTGTTGCTTAAAAGACAAATGTCTGGAGTGGGAGGGGGAGAGGCGGGGTCAGATTGGCACATTTACCGAGGAACTCCCCTTTTCTTACAAAAACAATTTTGGGGCTTGGATCACCATCAATATGATGATATTATATATTATATATAATTATATAATGTATATATATATATTCTTTATTTAATATAATGATGCAATCTAAGCATCTAATGTATAAGACAAGCTTGAGTGAGAATGTGTACTTGAACACAGCTTCAGCATATTCCGATGTTTGTTTCATAGGTAGTCATTAAAAATCTGTCCATTGATTCTATACAGAAGAGAAATGTCCTTTAGAACTGTTCTTTTTAGTATAATAAAAAGTGGCCAAGCTCCAATAAATTTTACTTTAATGTATACAAACACATACTATGCTTCAGAAAGGTCTAGATTTGATACATTGCCAAACATTTATTAAGATGGCTTTCCTGATGGGAAGCTTTCAAATGGATGCCAGCTGATGGTTTCAAGATAGGAATAATGTCCAGCTAGTATTCAGAAGATCTTTGACATGCAGGGGAGAATGAACATCATTACAATGACCCCAGATATTTGGAATAAGTCATGCAGAACTAGGTGTGGTGCCAGATGGGGACAGGGGACCATATCCCCTTGTCTGGAAACCTTAGCCCTTGTTGGGAAGCATTTCTCCTCTTTCAGGGATCAGTGATTGTATTTTGTAAATGATGCAAACTAATTGGTGAAAATGGGTTTGGTGTAGTGAAGTATAGTGACAACATTTTTCAAAAGATGACATTAAATGGTACCTCTACCCTATTGTCTAATTCTGTGAAGTTTGCTACAAGAAATTAGGAAAATTATACTGGAAATGGAAAATATATATAATTAGAAAACTTGATAGCTGCCCCCTCCTGTTGGGAAATTCTGGCATGACCCCTGTCCAGAACACATTTAAGCAAATTAATATCGAGGGTGGCGCCAAACATAAATTCATTCTTTATTGGCAAAATATGAGACTGGTCTAGTTGAAATTGTTGGTGATCATCTCTGTGTCTTTGTGCCAACCTTACAGAAAAAATTATTTAGCAGTGTGATACATAACTATGTTGCCATGGTAACAAACTTCATAGGATAATAATAATGTAGTTTGGTGGTTGACAACTTTTCATACACATTCAATTGAGAGTGAAAATATTATACAAATATTTTTGGGTATAATATTGGTTCCATGTTTCTGTTCTGGCTCCCAGCAGATAGTTTCCTTTGGAGAGAGCTAAAAGGACTCAAAGGGATTCTTGCCCAAACTCCATTTTCAAAGAGTTTTGACAAAGGGGTTTAAGACACTCGATCAAAGGGTGTTTAAAGTTTTGATATTGGTGCCCAAATTCCATTAACCAAAAGGAATGCCAAAGGGATGCAAAAGGATTCAATGGAGAAACCCAAAGGGAAATTAACCCTTTGGAATTCACCAAAAGGAGTCAAGGAATATTCTTTGTGGCTATTTTGTGCAATATTTTCCCACATCATCGCTAATTATAAGTCAGCACATTGGCTGGAGAGTTGCCATAGTAACCTCCTTTTCAGTTAGTATATTTAGTAAAAGACATACTCTTCCTGATATATGTAGTACAGATCAATTGTTCTTACATACGTCATCATTGAGCCTAACCACATTCCCTACAATTCATCCTTTATTCCCGAGATATCAAATTTATGATAAGTGATCTCCATTAGACATTTTGTATTCCAACATATACTGACTATGGCTTTTGAGTCAACTTGTCAGTGCAACTTTACCACCTAGCCGTGTGGCATTCAAGTATGAATATTGAGATATCTCATATAATATCCCATAATGTCCTTAGCAATATAGGGAGTGCTGCAACTATTAATAAATAACAAGACTATATGTTTAAGCTGCATAAATGCATGCATGTATGTATCTATGAGCAGCGATGTGACAGTGGGAAGGTTTAAATTGCCAGTATATTTAAATGTAGCATTTACACATTGACAATGTGATAATAATGCGATCTGCCACTACACATATATCTTTTTATTTCAAAAGATAACAATGAATGCGAGGAGAGTCAATCATGTGATGGCACCTGCATCAACACAGAGGGAAGCTTCCGGTGCGGTTGCCTGGAGGGATACGAACTAGCTGTGGATGGCAAAACTTGTATAGGTAATGACATGGTTGACAGGGTTTATGGTAACAGATTATTGGACAATTTTGCAATATAAAGTTTGCAAGGGGTGAACTGGAGATTGATGTGTATATGTAAGTACTGCTGGATAGGTGTGAGGTGGGCCTATGGTAGGGGGAGTATCAGGCAAACAGGATGGGATGAACAAACCCCAGATAGCATGATTATGTAGGTAAATGGTGTCATAAGGATGTTGAGATGGGCCTATGGTAGAGTAGTGGGGGATTCTCGGGCGCCACACCCACTAGTCCCACCACTGGTTCAACCCACCTCTGACAATAAATCTCCGCCCCTGCCTACATCAAGTTGTACTCTTGGGACGGTTTATCCCATTCTGATTGCTTGATACTCTCTCTACCATAGGCCCATCCTTCTGACAAGTGGTATGGTACCAAGCAATTTACAAATGTCAGGAGGGAATAAACTAGGTCCCAGATGGCAATACTTCTAGTTCTAGTCTAGTTAATTGGTGCTGTAGGGATGTGAGATGGGCCTATTGTAGGGGAGTACCAAGCAGTCTATCAATGACAGGAATGAACTAGCCCTAGATGGCAAGAATTTAGTAAATAATTGGTGCTGGAATATGACATGCCCCACAATTTACCATTGGCAGACATGGGTGCATTAGCCCCGGATGAAAGATATATAGTTAAAGGTGCTGCATGGGTATGACATGGGCCTTTGTTAGGGAGGAATCAGACATCTACCAATGGCAGACAAGGATTAACTAGTACCAGATGGTAAGACCAGTGGTGTCAGGTAGGTCTGTGGTAGGGGATAATCGGACATTCTATACCACTGTGCCACTACATGATTTAAATGTGCATGTGATAATTCAGGAATGATTTTCATTGGATAAAACAAAACATGAAAAAAGTAGATTAAATATGAAATTTTGATATTATCTTTCCTCAGATATTAATGAATGTAGCAGTAACAGTGGTGGCTGCCAGGATGATTGCCGCAACCTCCCGGGGTCATATTACTGTATATGTTCAAGCCAAGAGAAGGTACTCATGCCTGATGGACTAAGCTGCCAGTGTGAGTCGGCATTAGGGAACCATATGTCAAAAAGGTCACCGGAGGTCAAACTGAGGTCAAAGGTCACCAGGAAGCTGGTTGACTATTGGATTACAATAACATAATTCCTGACCTTAACAGACATTTCATTCTCAAGTTAATGCCAAAATACTAGCCTTTGACCACTAAGTGACCTTTGTTGACCTTGGATCACATGACCGTTATATTTTAATATGTTCCCCTAGCCCATTCACAACTTGTCCCAAAATAGCGCCCAAAATAGCAACCAAAAATTTAAAATACACATATTTTTAAATTATCTCTGTTCAAATTAATGTACTAAGACATGCAAATAATAGCATCATTTTGCATCTAAGCCCCTTAACACAAGCAAATTATCTGACACCCTCCCCTTAAACCCCTCCCTCAGAACGGCATTCAGAAAAAAATGCGCCCCACCCATCAAAACATCCTGTACACGCCCCTGTTCAAGGGCTTATCTGGGAGCTTTGAAAAAAAAGGGACCAAAATGGCTTGAATTCTGTCATATAAATCAATATTTATAAGCATGAGTAGCTGGGCAGCATCCATCATGAACTTTCCAACCTACTTTTTGCATGATACCAATGTATGGCAATGAGTGGTAAGACCGTAACCAAGGGGGGTTATAGTGTTCCCCCACCCCAAAAAAGTTATGGTCTTTGTCACCCAAATTAGATAGTAGCTCTCCTGAAAATAAGAAGGTAAATCTATGTGTTGATCAAATATTGCTGGAATGGTTTAGTTGTTAATTTACAAGTTGTTGGCCAAAACTTGACACTGATGCCAAAGACAGCAGTTTTTGGTTCCGATTCAGAACCTATGCAGTCTACTTGGCGTGTGTGTGTATGCGTGTGACGCCTGACCTTGTTACCACGATAACTCAAGAACAAGATACTGGATCATTAATTTACTCAAATCTAATATATAAACAATCTGGGAACTTTTGGCAGTCAGTCTAAAAGGTCCTTTAAGATCAGAAATTTGAAATGCTTTCCAATAGAGTATTGTTGCACCTACAAGCTTCAAAACCA
>JAODAF010655185.1:0-12714 GCA_027574765.1 Molpadia intermedia
GGGGGGGGGGGGGGGGGGGGGGGGGGGGGGGGGGGGGGGGGGGGGGGGGGGGGGGGGGGGGGGGGGGGGGGGGGGAAGGGGGGGGGGGGGGGGGAGGGGGGGGGGGAGTACGAGAAGGGATAATGTGTCTCTATCCCACAAAATTTTGGTGCATTCCGAGGTTCCCTCACAAAAACCATAACTATAGCTTAAACAGCCTGAAACATGTATTCCATTGTGCCATAGATGATGTTTGTTCCTTCTATATGATGTTGGTGCCCCCTGCTAACAAAATCATAGAAATTATAGAATAGTAAAAAATAGGTGTGATTTATGTAGGCTTGGCAGAAAACGGTATGCAGTGCATCTGAAGAGTATAGTGAGGGCGGTATAGAAGTACTCTGGAAGAGAAGTGATTGACAGTGATATTTAATATTTAAATCTACTTGATATTGGTGCATGCACATGGAAGTACAGTGCATTTGTAAGAAGGGGACAGATAAAGACATCACTGTGAATTGAATGCATACAGAGTACAGACAAGCAATCATGAATGCATATATATGTGGACAGGACACTGTGAATTGAGTGCACACAGCCAAGTCATCATGAATGCATAGGTTCCTTGTACCTCTGCATCGGAAGCAATAAATCCTGATAAAATGAAACTACTCCCATGTTGTATTTTACATACTAGGGAGCTTGAGCTAAATGTAATAAACAATACACTGGGATTGGATTACTACCACAGTGATGTCTTTGCTCAAGTACTTAAAGATGTTCCCAGTCTGAAATCGCAAATTAACATAAAAATGTTAAACATTCAGTTGTTCACCCAGAGCCAATAGGTACATCAAGAGTGGGAAGGGGGCTATAGTAAATACCATAGTAGTTTCCATAAAGGTAGAAAAGGGGGTATTGCTTTCCCATCTCAAATGGAATGGAGAAGATACCCCTTAGGCTGTTTTTGGACCAGTTTATAAACCAACTTTTTCATTCTGCTGTTCGTTTTCCCTGAGAATATTGCTCACCTAGACCTCACACTGGTTTGATGGTCCCATTGCTGCTTTCGACAACCTACATCAGCGCCCCCCCCCCCACCAATATTTTTGGCACTTATCAGCATAAACCTTGAGAATATCTTCTACTGTAGCAAAATCGTATCATGGACGATATTGACAGATGATCTAACATCCTTTCTGGCTATTTCAGGTTTAAGACTAAGAAAGGTCATGAAAATCAGACAAGGAAATATGGACAAATATGTGGAAAGACTTTTTCTGTAGAGATGACGACGCAAAAACAATAATAAACCCAACACAACATGTTTTACTGTCCAGTTTGTTTCATATTTAGAGCTGGATCGTAAAACCGTCATAAAAATTTAACCACTATTTTAGGTATAGTTTAATTTTTAGGTGAATAATTGACTATCATATCAATGGACAGTAATCAACCTCTGTTGAATATTTTTAACATTTTGATTTTTATATTATTACAGCAAAACCTCTTTGATCTGAATTCCTATTATCCGACACCTCTGTTATCCAAGCACACATCTGGTAGGAATTGGCCGAAGTCGGGAGAGGTAATGCTATTAGTCCTTGACCAAGACTAATATCAATCTGCTATATTAGGGTCCTAGTGCAGCACACACACAAAAAATTGGCAAGTTACGCTCTTTATGTACCGAGCAGTTTCGATAATGCACAATGGATCGAGGGTCGGCCACAAATCCCATCGTTTTCTTCCGTAAATAAGCTAGCTAGGTTAGATTATGCTAATTGGATGTGAGCAGGGTAATGTAAGTACTAGTAAGCGCTGTGAATAGCCAGGCATTAAGTTTTTACCACAATCAACTGCAGGGAAGCAACATGAAAACATTAATAATGTCATGCTGTACTGCTGTTCATTATGTTCATGTGCATGCACTAAATACAACAGCTCCACTGAACAGGCACATGCACAGCTAATGTTTTTTCACATTATATTTCCATAATCAACTGAAAACTCCCAATACTGTTTTTTGGGGGTTTGCAATGGGAAAGAAATGAATAAATAAAATAAAATAATTGCATCGCACTCGGTGCGTCGCACTTACTCCAGATTGCTTCGCATTTTGCGATGTGATACCAAGGTAATCGATCCCTGTATATTGCCACGGACAAATGTAGCATCCATAGGCTGTTCATAAAGCGATATCGATCACAGGACATTTTCTTCAGGGGTTGCTAAAAAACTAGGCAATTGCATTAGTTCAAGCTTTGAGTGAGCATATGAGACCATCATCAATAAGTAAAAACACATATGCCTTCTCCTCTCCTCTCCTCCTGTATAAATTTGTTTAAGGAAATTTTAAGGGAAAATTTGACAGAGAAATTATGGTCAATATCACCTGATTAAATGGCCAGATGGTATTTAATTAGTCAATATGCCTTCTTGGAATCATAACATCCCAGCAGGCAAACTACAGCAATCTGAGTAAAAATTGGCTGTATACAAAGACTGAATTACAAAAGTTCTTGGACAACAATTTATGTCACAGTTTCTATTAACTATTGATCATTTGAATACTTAAAAGACTACTGTGCATCTGTGAAATGAAATGAAGAGCATGTAGGAGAAAAGTTGGTAAATACAAAAATTTGAGACTGTTAGATATCGCAGTCCATTTTTTTCTAGCTAAATGTCCAGGATCTTCTGGTGTATGTGTGTGTGTGTTTGTCTGCATCATCACGGCCATGGAACACATCCTTGTAGGCACCAGTGATGAGCTCCATGTGAACATGTAAAGATATTTGGTTTTTAGTTTCGTCCGTGATTAACTTATAGTGAAGCTTATGTTTTGAAAGGTTAAATGACACCAGAGCTCTGTTAGATTTAGTTTTAGTGCATCTTGGGCTAGTGCAGGCACATGGTGCTAATGAATTCTTTCTTACCTGAATAAGTTTGGTCCAAAAACAATAGACAATGCCCTTGAGTTCATCTTATTCTCATCCTCGTGCTCTGTAACTTTGACGAGAAATTGACAAAGATAGTAGAGTACTAGATAGTTCTCCTCCGGCAGCTGTAGCAGCAGATTTCTGAGTTGAGGAAGATAGTTCTCGGTGTCTGTTTTGTTGATATAATCTGTAAAAATTAAAAAAATATGGAGGTATGAGGTACATGTAAGTACAGGAGCGAAGTAAATTGCACTGAACCCAATGTCATATTAAAGATGTTGAAAGTAGAAGTAAAATATTTGTAAGACCCTCCTCCTTATCAGAATCGAAATCACCATAAAGCAAAACTGGATCGATGCTCGGCCGAAAAGATTGCATGGCTCAACGAACATACATATGTAGACTGTTGGTGACGTCATAGCAATTGATGGAGATTTCCTGGCGACCTGCTTGAAAAGCCATTCAGCTATTTCAGTTTTTAGCTTCGCGTGAACCTGTGAAGATGAATGTCTTCAGGCCCCGTCCATCGACAGAAAGTGTAGAAATTGGTAAAGGAAGGCTTCATGGTTGATGCATTAAGGTAGTAAAGAGTTCCAATTTTGAAGGGGGGGTATGGGCATGGTCCAACAAAGCCCTGTATAGCACGCTATAAGAATAACTGGTTCCTCTACTTTGTTGATATTTTGTGGAGTGACTTTTGGTATGCTTCATAAATTTGGCGATACAGCAAGATGATAAATATGATTCAGCTGTTGTGCATCGTTTTCATCAACTATCCCTTGTTTCTTATTCCCTCTTTGAAACTCTCTTGGTAATAAAAGTATTAAGCTACTATAAAATTATCACTCTAAAACAAGTTTATGACACGGTTATTCAACCACTGAGACATTATTCCCAGCTCACGTTAATGAGTCATTATATTTATATACATCCAAGACAGAACAAGTTATATAGCTTATGAACCACAAGGGAGGTAGATGAAAGATCATTTTTCGATATGAAGTAATTGAATCATAGAAAGATAATTAGTAGCATTACTAACAGGGATCGGGCTCTTTGACTGTACTCCAAGGTCATAGGGCGGTAAAATATACATGTAGTACTACTGAGCCTTCAGGTTATTTTCAAATAATTCAGAGATGTAAGTTTAGATAGTGACAATGTAGTATTGTCGCTTCACATATGATAAGAGGTTGTATTAAGTTGGATGTGGAGTAAATTACAAAACTGATCATTAAAATATTAGTACTAAATTAGTCTCCAAATCCCCATGCCCCAGGTACAGTACTGTATCCACAAATGAAAATTGAGTGGGCACTAATGGCTATAAATGAGCATACAGTACTTCTCAGAGGTCAATCTATTAGTCATAAACAACAGAGGTACCAGGACCAAAATATGTTTTTACCAGGACCAAAATATGTTTTTATTGCATTTGCCATACTACTCCACTATTAGCTGAACTTCATTGGCTCCAGTTGCCTGCACAGGATTAAATATAAGATACTTCTGCATGCCTTTCATGCTTATCTTTTTATAAATCCTGTGTACCTTTCAAATATTCTGTCTATCTCCTTATTCCTGCTCGCACACTGCATTCTACATAATACATATAAATGTTATTTGATAATGCCAAAACCTCGATTGAAAGCCTATGGTTTCAGAAGTTTCACTTACTCTGCTTCAAGTCTATGAAACCAGTTGCAAGACAATCTTCAATTTTGCTCAAATTTGAAAACATTTATTAGTTCTCTAAAGACTTACCTTTACATGTTCATATCACTGTTAATGCTTTTCCTTCAAAAGCTTGTGCAGGTACTTTTTGCTTCCTGGATTGGTGCTATCACTGCTATATAAGCATATTTTATTATTATTATATTATAATTGAATGAAAAGTATGGAATGGAATATCCCGGTGTTGCACTGGAGCAATTAGCAATGTCAATGGTGTCATCAATGCAAAATTAGTGTATCAACATATTGGTTTTAAAAACCTCCCTGTACCAACCTTCTTTTTGTTGTGCCGACTGTTTTAGGTATGGTACAGGCACTGAAGCCAAGTTTGTCAAATGTTCCAAATCCTTTAAGTTTATTCCATCAAAGGTCATTCATGATAAGTGGATACGTGTTTGACCATTGTGCACCAATGTCATATCTAGTTTGATACATAATATCTTACTCGTGGAACAAAAACTGGCTAACAGCTTTCATTACAAATCAATTCCGCAAAAATCTTTTTCATTATAGACCTAGGCAGTATACACACTGGACAGCCTAATGCTATGCCAATATCTGAATATATGTAACAGTGATCATAGGACCCTGCCTTCTGCCTTCTCCCATGCACCCACCTCCAAATAGAAAATTGGGAAGGGAGAATAGAATACCACCAACTATTTCCTGACTATTTATACCTTTTTGGGGATTATGCCAAGTGCTGGCCATTCAAGCTTTGTATTGCTCATTGAAAGCAGGTAAATATCCCATGAATTCATTCCAACAGTATCATCGGAAGTATTTTATGAGCAACAAGCAAGTTCACAAAAACAAATTGTGTTCTTTTCCTTGTTAACACAATGAACAATTGAAACCTTTCTGTTATTACTACTTCTCTCCTAGTTACCTGAAAAACAATTTACTTCCACTCCAGCGTACAATCATCTCACCCATAATGTTTCCTGTACGTAGAACTTCATATTAACAGGCAAATTATATTTCTATACCTGAAACATAACATACAACAACACTCGCTATGTGCATAGCCAATGTGAAAGTATGCAGTGAGTATTCCTACATTAGTACTTTAAATTTGTAGCATTATACATGTACAGTAGGCCTAAGCTTGATATTTAAGCAGGTTTAAAAACCAAACTCCCTGTATTTAAGTAAATAAAAAAAATAAAAAATAAAAAAAATGAAGTTGAGATAAAAATTGGAAGGATCACATGGATGGTACATAGCGTATGCTAAATGGATATTAGCAGGGTAAGTACTAGTAAAGCAGTGTGAATGTACAGTATTAGCAACAATGGCATGGATTCATCGCAAGAAAGGAAAAAGTGCCACTGAAATGGTAAAGTTAAGATTCAGTTAGTATGAATTCGAAAATTGCTCGAATTCTAAATGCATTTTATATACCAGATGCAGATACAGTAAAACCAGTAAATTGATACCATCTCTGCATGTAATGGTGAGAAGTTCGGAAAGTATCAACACTATGGGTGGTTTCCAGTTCCTGAAAATTAAATGAAATTGAGCTCTCTGAAGGTATTTTGGTGATGTTTTTATCAATAAACCTGAATTCTCAGTTGAGAATTGTTGGTTATTTAATACTTGGCTTTCCATAGAATACTGTCAATGCTAAGCTTAACGTATTTTGAATCTGCATACATGTACACATCCCGCATCCACATTATAAGGCTTGTTCAAAACGTCAGTCAATTTGAATGTCAATAAACAGCACATTGGGCTTTGGACCACCTGTTCTGCGAGCCTGAAACTATCAGCAATATACAGTCATTCCATATTGTAGCAAATATAATTTTAATTTTGCAAGTGCTTGGCTAGAGTACCTGCCTTTTGGATTTGCAAAAATGAAAACAATTTTTTTTCAAGTTCCATCCTAAACACCTGCTGTATTGTAGTTGAACCATTGATGCATCGTTCATACAGTGTAGTAGGTAAACAGGGTGGAATATTGCAATTTCCATCTTCAAGTTTATACAGTAGGCTACATAAAGTATATTATTGCATGGACTACGAGGAAAAATGTGTTTTAGTAATTTAATAAAAGCGTAGTTTATTTGGCTGCCAAGAAAATTGATCAATAATATATGATGAATTATTTTCAACATGACATACAGTGTACAGTAGGTATACAGAGAGTGGAATTTCCAAGTTTGAGTTTGGCCATGTACAGTACAGTGTGTGATCCAGTGCATGGATTAATAGGGAAATTTTAGTAATTTAAATAAAAAGAGTATAATTAACTCTTTTCAACAATATGGGAAGTGTTACTGGCCCTGTGGCCCAAATATGTTTTGAGTCATTAGCCCCCTGGGCTAGTGGGCCTGCATCATTTGCATGCCCAAGTCAATATTTCAGATAGCTTTCATGTCATTATTGAAGTTCCATAGGTAATTAAGGTCCTTCTTAATATGATAATAAGCTGTTAACCCATCAACTACCAAGGGGGTCGTATATGATACATATCGTCACAGGGCTACTGAGGGCGCTATTCCATTAGGAACCAGACGAGTCCGAGGTTACGTAATAGCTTCACGCTTGGGCAACAAGGGTACATGCTCGAAAAATCCGGTAAGTAGCACATTGACGAGCTCCGTGTAAACAAGTAAAGACGTGTTGCACTGTAGAAACTACACCACAGATTTACTTTTCATGTTTTGTTCACTCTATGTAATGATGTAGAATTTATGTAAAGGATCTTTAACATGCAGTACTTTCCCTACTAGTGAGTACCTTATTACATGTTCCACCTCATTTAATACTATCTGGGTATCACAATATTATTATTACCTTCAAGCCTCTAGCAACCATGTCTCTCTCAGCTGATTGCACTATGAAAATACACCACCATTTCATGGCTGGTGACCTTGCAATCATGCCGGAAAAGCTCCAGCTCTACAGACAAATATGAAATGACGAAGCTGGTATCACTTTAATATACAGGGATGAGTAAGGTTTCTAGCTATAATAAAATTACGACTTTCAGACCTCAATCACTTTGCTTCTAACCGCTTTACCGAGAAAAGTGAAACAGTTTATACAAGTCATTTCATAAATCATTTCACGCTCTTCTTGGTGTGCCCGAGACTAATGAGGGGATTGTGTAGCACTGCCGGCTATTTCTTCTGCAAAATCTAGACGGAGATAATTAATTCCAGAGGCATTTTTATTACAAGCAGCATAAGGATCCTCTCTGTGTAATAGCATAGCTACATGTATTAAGGAACGGTAACATGTCAAATGAATACTGAACGTATTTACCAGAAGGTCAAGAGGTCAAATTCAATTTAACAGATCTCTAAAATAGTAATTGCAAGTTCCTTTTATTAACAGCTTATTCCTAGCCAGTGCATGTAATTCTACAAATTGCATATAGTAGCTACATGTAGGGTTCAAATTTTGCCTTCGAGGCCTTAACACAAAGAAAACTACCAAATTATATCCCTTAAAAGTGAAACTGTCTTCAAACCCAAATATGCCACAATGACAAAAAAATCCATTGAGATGGTTTCATAAACTCTTCTCAGATTTCTCTTCCTTTGGGTAGTTTTTGGTTCCAATTATATGGTAGCTTGTAAGTTCTATTCATGGGTGGAATTCAAATGATGCCATTCTGTTAAAAAAATCTGAACTAATTAACTTGAAAAGTTTAAATTAGAATTAGAATTCAAATTAGGATTGGGCATCAATTCAAATGCAATTTTGGAATTTGTTCCAACCCTAAAAGCCATTGGCACAGATGAAATATTAATATATCATATACTGACCAATTCCAATTTAAGCATTGACATAATTCATTAAGACATACTTATTATTGTTATTGTTGTTTAAGTTTATTGATATTATTGTTGTTGTGGTTAATATCTTTAATATTTTTGTTACTACACATTGTTGTCATTATTTCCCCAAAACTGACTGGTTTGGGTATTCACGAGCGTCTATACTTACCCTGCTCACATCCATATAGCATATTTTTACCTAGCTAGCCTATTTACGGAAGAAAGAATGGGCACACTCCCTACTACTACGTATCGCTCCAGCAAGAAAGATGGCGTCTAGGGCATCATGGGTAACGGTTCAGTGACCCGTAGTAGTAGGCAGTGTGCCCATTCTTCCTTTCGTAAATAGGCTAGCTAGGTAAGAATATGCTATATGGATGTGAGCAGGATAAGTACTAGTAAGTGCTGTGAATATTATTTTTATTGTTGTGATAATTATTGTTGTAAGTATTACATACTGTGGTTATTGTTAATATCATTATTGTCGCACGTTATTATTATACATTGTCATTACTATAATTCTTATTTATATTATTAGTACCTACTTTTGTTATTGCTATTATTATTACCTACTTTTGTTATTGCTATTATTGCTGAACATTATTATTACCTACTTTTGTTATTGTTGTTATTGCTATTATTATTACCTCCTTTTTTATTGTTGTTATTGCTATTATTATTACTTATTTTTGTAATTCCTGTTATTATTACCTGCTTTTGTTATTGTTATAATTGTATTATTATTAATATTGTCATCACCATCACTATTATTATTAAAGTTCAGAACCACACCCCCATAAATGTGTTGTATACTTTCTTCATTATCCAGATTACAAAACAGCTGTACTTAAAATATCTTCCAGTACCATACTTTACAAGGTTGATAAGAAGCCTAATTTTATATAATTACAATCCAGTTAATTAATTTCCTGAATAATAGCGAACACTATCATTTAATTTGTGACTTGATGAAGTAATTCTTTAATCCTTACTTACAGCTTTTAGACATGTACTTGTTGGATGAATTCCAATATATTTATGACATTCTAATATAACAACATACTGTACTGATGATATACCGAGAAAGAGAAACAAAGGGGTTTATTGATAGATATATATAAAGGAGATATATAGGAGAAATATCGACCCTACTTGGCTCCTTCCATGGAGAACTATTAATAGTAAGAGTCAGCCATTTATATTTAGATGTCTAAATTGCAAAAGGAATAAAGAGTCGTCAGGTCAGAGGTCACGGAAGTGGTGACAAAGGGTGGCATAAATGTGACCAATTTTCCCTTTGAGATTTGTCTAACTAGATTGGAATATGCGCTATCAAGATGTATCAACAAATTAAGAACTTTAGTAAGCGATGTAAATATAAAACAATCTGATAGATAGGAAAACATCTGAGAAAGAAAATGTCTACCTTTAAAAGGTACATTTTTCAGGGTAAAGAGAACCACCAGCAATAAACTTTTGGTGTCTACAATGCTCCTCTTCCCATCCCCCTTTCCCCGTAAAAACAAAAACATGATAGCATAGTGCATCAGCAATTATTACACTAGAAGTATGACTACCTCTGTGAACATCGTACATGTCTCTCTAATGAAATGTTTCATTGCAACAATGAAACCAATCATTTCCCCATATTTCACGGGTTTAGGGAGGTGTAGGCCTGTAGGGTAGCATGAAAACGCCAACCGCAGCGGGAAGAAAGATACGGAAAAACTCTGATAATAATACGGAAAGGATACTAAGCAGTCGGTTTCTCTGGTGTCAGAATGTGGACAAATATTTACCTCAGGAATAAGAATGTGAGAGAGTGAAAGTCGCCATAAATTTGAGAGAAGCTATCATGCCAAACAATATAGCAGATCATGAGGAAGGAGGAGGCTAGACCAGTATTAGGTACTGAGGGATGAGCATGGTGGAAATAGGTTGCCGTGGGAGCTATCAAGCAGCAGATTATGTGAATTTGTATGAAAGGATACAGGGTAATGCAAAAATTCGGGAAAATATACTAAGGTATAATTTATTTCTGAAATACAGTGTATGAGAGGTGACAAGAGACTAGAAAGATACACAGGCTGTTGAATTATGCAGAAAGAAGTATAGTCATCACTCTAAGGCAGGGGTTCCCAACCTATTCCGTCCCGTTTACCCCGTGGCAACTTTTCGAAAGTAAATTCACCCCCAACCTGTTTTTTTCAGTAACTGGAGTTTACATCTCTAATATACATTAATACAGCAACCAACAAAGGTAAAATTTTAAATACTGTTTTTAACATTATTATTTTAGGTTCAAATGACAATAATAGCAGAAAACAAGGTTATTTCACTTATTTATGAACAGATACCAATACTAGGGCCAAACACAGTCAGTCAATGAGAACACATCAATTAGTGAGACTAATGCTTTTCACCCACGATTTTGGAGATTCTTGGCGCAGTTCCAATTTTTGTTTTTAACTTCACATTGTTTTTCAATATAGTTGAAAAAAATATGTACCAATCCAGAATCCGCAACCTTACCCGCTGAGTAGGTGAAATTAACCCCCTGGGGGTAAATTTACCCCAGGTTAGGAACCCTTGCTCTAGGGGGTCCATGTAGAGTGTTTAAAAACATGACTATGAATATGTACGTAACATTTTTTTTTTAAATAACTTGTGTCTGCAACCTAAACCTTCCAGGTAATATGTAAACAGTGTCATATCCTGAAATTGACCAGTTCTCAACGCTATCAAAATATAGATGGAATACATTGACCTACTCTGCATTAAGGAAATGCATCATTCAAAATCTATACAATCCAGGAGACTTGCATATAATACTGTACAGTTCAACTGCAAGACTATGGTTTTGAAATGGTACATGATTCACACTGCACTGATGCACAATTGCTACATAATAATATTAATAATACTAATAAAATAGATTTATAGTGCCAATCCAGGAAGCAAAACTGCTCAATGAACATGAGTATTTGAGCATTGAAGTTCGAAGATGGTCTGGCAACTGGTTCCATAGGCATAGTTTCAATCACAGCAGTTCATTGGTAATAAGGATATTAGCACTTTATAAATTTATTACTTGGTAAACCAAAGATTCTGACAAGTATGATTGCTATCTATACCTGTTTGTTTGTCTGTCTGTCTGTTCATGCTCTGGGGCCCTCAATTCTCAATGAACCTTCACCAAAATTTCTCAGTCAACTGGGCTGGTCCTATTCTTAGAAGTGATTAACTTTTGACCTTGAGAAATATCAAAGGTCACCAAGGGTCAAAAGATATAAAATTCTCTTAAAATGCTATAACTCTTAAGGCTGAATTTGACCGAAGTTGGTAACAGTAGTATAAAGAGGGTCACTTTCTTCAAGCTTCAAGAAGTTTAAGGTCAAATTCCCAAAAACTTACTGGTTTGGGTATTTACGAGCATCTATACTTACCTTGTTGATATACAGAACATATTCCTAGCCACTAGCTTTACTTCGGAAGGAAACTGGTCATCATTCACCCCCTAGAAGCTGTCACCTCGTGACCTCGGCCAGAGGGCACTCATTCTTTTTCCTGGAGCGCAGGAGACCCAAAGAGGAGCACATATATTCTTCAGGAAATTTAAGGTCAAATGTCCCAATTCCCAAAATTGCATTCCTGCTATACTTACCAATACAACATGTACAGTAACAACTGTTGTGGGACAAACACATAATTTGTGTAGCATTTAATTATAAACAATTTGATTGGAAAATGAAGCCCTGACAAGAAGACATTCTCTTGTCACTTCAATGACACATGCACTTCCTTACCCTTTTGTAAGCTGATGAACTGTTCATGTAGCACCGTCGTCATGAGGGGGTCGGGTAACTCCCGCAGGTAGAGTTTGAGGAGACCTGCCACAGCCATGACGTCCACTGCTTCATCTAAGTCTGCATCCTGTGACTTGTCAAACTTGGATTTCATTTTGTCCACTGCTTTGGTGCTTCCGTTCACACGGAATATTCCCTCCTGATTTAAGCCTGAAACCAAAACCATAAATCAAAAACATCAAAATAAAGAAACAAATAATTTTATCCTACACATGTACATTATGTAGATTTTCTCTAAATTTTATTTTTCCAGACATTCCATAATAGCACCCACCGGTTTAGCAAATAACCAAATTCCTCCCAATGCCACCCCCACCCCTCCCCTTTAGGTAACAAGAGCCCACGGGCACCATGGTTCCTTTCCTAGAGGAATATTACAATTTAAATGATGCGTTATATATC
>JAODAF010655295.1:0-12714 GCA_027574765.1 Molpadia intermedia
TGATTATGATTTGTTCTTCTTGAGGAGCCGATCCATGCCTGGCTACGTGCCTGAGCGGAACTACCGATCGTCCGATCCCCCTTGGCTATACGGGCCTGGAGACATAGTGCATTGGGGAGTAACTATATATGTTATGTTAGTTATGTGGCGGGAGCAACATTATGATGGGCTCTTCTTTTCGCAAAAATACGAAAAGTAGATCTATATGTAACATATGATAGAATTCTGATAATCTTTATACGATTCAGTTCAGAAGACTGGTATGGATAGCGATTTACTAACATGAATATAACTAAAACCATTTATTGGATGCATAACAGTACTTAGAGAGTTAAATAATTGGTAGTAATGGATAACAATATTATAGGTCAATCCGGGTTAATTTACGGCTCTATAGAAGACTGTTCAAGAAGAAATTTTAATGGAGTTTAGATTTAGTATGCGTATTTTATGTTTGGACTGATATGCATTTCCCTCATACTTAAATACTGTCAAGAACCTAGCGAATTATTCCGATTTTCTCAATGTAAGTTTAATCCGTCCTCTTTCAAATGACGTACTCATTATTTTATTCGAAATACTTCACTATATATAATTTTTTGACTGAAAAATATATCATTGTGTACATAAGTGACTATTATTCACGTCACGTGTGCGGCTTCGTTTGTGCGAGTCAACCAATCAGAAATGAGCTCGTGCTGGGATGCATTACACAAAATCAATTATGTGATTTCAGTCATATTCAGGACCTTTATTAAAGTCTAAACTCAGTTGATTCAATAGATTAATATTTTCCTTTAATCCTTGTCTATATATACGTTTCCACTCCGCGTAAGCCTGTAAAAACGTGCAGGTGTATTCCTTCTGCTCTCCTCCATCGACATAAGTTGTACAGGAAAGGTTCATTATACGCACGTTTGCCGTATTATATCACCATCGATATTTATTACCTGGCGATTCGAAAGATTCGACAAGTACCTTGATCAATTGTCTGTTTTTGTACGCACGGCTGCGCTCTCAATTCCGAATGAACTTTTACAGTTTTTTTTGTGATTTACGTAAAGTAAGAGTGATTAACTTTGGGACAGAAATGGTCAGAGGTCAAGGCCAGGTTGGCCCCCAAAAGACTACCTGATTCTTGTCTGGCTGGTCTCCTGAATAATCTAGAATGTGATTACACAGTAATAGGGCTATCACAACGCACGTTTGATTGAGGATTGACATTTGGCCAGAAAATGTTACAGGTCAAGCTCATTTTGAAATGATTACGAAATTAATGTTAATGGCCTTTCAGTCAGGTCAACCGACTACAGCCAACTTTAACATGGTGATAGTGAGTAGACACGAAAATTCATTAATGTAGGCCTATTCTTTGAACTTGGAAGTTATGCAGCGCCATCCAAGTCAGAATTCAACATCGTTGATTGTCCTACGAAAAGGAATGCTTAATACCTCACGTGAAGGAATGGCAATAAGTACAACTTTCAACGGCATAACTTATATATTGTGAGGTTGCAACGTTGTGACGTAATCGTTGCAATATTTTGACCGGTTGAAAGATAATGCAAAAACATTACATGCAGAGAATCGTGGGTTTCAGTAGCGTAGCCAAAAGGGGGGGGGGGGCAACTGACCCCCACACTTTTAGTCCCCAGGCGGTCTGTCGGTACATTCGCCGATCTTGTCGGTACATTTGCTTGACCAGAATTAGAAATATCTTATCTTATTAAACTGAATTCAATAATAATAAAATCCCTGCCAAAGTACCACGAATTGCAAAAAAACCTGAAACAATTTTGTGGTTACATTATCTCTTCCTGTTGATTAATGAAACCTCTTTTTCAGTTTTCCCGTTTGCCTAAGAATTTTGCAATAGCGCCACCCTATTTACAGAGTACGTGTACTCTTGAAAGTATAGAGAAACCGAGACCTGCCTGTGTAAACATACCACCCACATTTCCGGTGAGTAAATGCACTGTTTAATTAATGACGAATAGTAGGATTAGATCGACTCATGTTATCTCTGGATACAGAAATTGTGATTAGAAAAAGATTAGAAAAAGATTATGTTTATAATGCCGTCGATAGCCAGACCACGACCTCGACGTCGAAAAATACTCCCAGGTGAACTTGCTTGAGACGAGGTTATAAGTGAACGTGCTGTATTCCAAATTTCCATACCAGTTTGGACACCTTTCTTATGCAACGTAATAAACGTTTTTTAGAGAGTCGGAACATACTCTCGTCGTTCGACATGTTTACACCGATGTCCATCATGGAAAAACCCATACCAAAGGAGAACCTGAACATTATTATCGAACTTTATGGCAAAGACCAAGAGCACAGAAAATCGGATATAGATGGGGATGCACTGGTCTCGGAATTTGAGACGTGGAAGAAATACGTTCAGCTGAACATTACCGAGGTGCTGCCAAATCGACCAAAGAACTCAAACACGTAACAAATGCTGGCTTATCTTCACCAAACTGGACTTCCTAATGTTTATGAAATATATAAGATTATATGTACCATTCCAGCTACATCAGTCGAGGCGGAGAGTCTCGATTTTAGTAAAGTTATCGACATATTTGCCAGTACCAAATCCAGAAAAATGAAGCTTTGGATAAAATCTACGTACAAAATTTATAAAATTGTTGTCGTATAAGTAATTTAGGCACATGTTTTATCGCTCTCATTGCTTACATTATTCTACTGTATATAATAGTATGTTGTTGTATAATCTGTATGTTGTCGAGCTGTTGGAGTTCTGTGTGAATTTGCATCGACAGACTTGCAGGGCTGTCGGTACATTTGCAAACATTATGTCGGTACATTCGCCATTGTTTCTCTGCCCCCCACTCTCGTCATCCTAGCTACGCTACTGCTCTATTGTACTCTGCTAAGAATCGAATCCGGGCAACCATTGATGGAAAACGGATGCTTGGTGTCAGAAGTTCGCTTCCTATTATTTTCATGAACCCACCATCTTACGATTGATTCATTTTTCGAATATAAGCACTCAGTGCTGAATCAAGCAATTCTTCTTCTCTCTTTGCAATTAAACGGATTACATTGTTGTAGCTGTGATATAAGTTGTTGCAAACTCTGACAAGTGTTTACAATGTAATGGTACCGTATATATAGGTTTTGCTGTTGCTATGCAAGTTTTGCCGCCCATGTGTATACACGTAGCTTTTGCCGTTATGCGACAATACATTATATGTCGCATATAATAATACTTTGTTTCAAAGTCATGATGTGGCTATAATATTTTATGCCACGATTATTTTTATTTTTTCTTCCAATCCGAATCCGTCCCGGGAAAGATCGCCATTTCCGACATACTCTTACCTATACCATCGAATGATTAACGAAACTGATATATTATAATAAATTATGTGGCAGCCTTTCCTATTACACATAATAAATTCCTTTAGCTGGCCTTACTCATTTATGAAGTAAGGCTATGTCATTTCAGTTAGGTCAACTTGAATATGATATTCGTTCCACTACAACGTCCTCATGGTTTGCTATAACCTTCGTAAAATTACTAAACTTAAGCCTTATTTAAGCTTTGATCAACTTAAAACTCAGGCTGCTTTAATTTTGTCCAAACTTGATTATTGTAATTGTTTATATTATGGTATCGAAATTAAGCTTTTGAGTAAATTACAATCTGCACAGAATTGTGCAGCTAAATAGTAGATCTGACCTCTTTCTGGAACTGCACTGGTTACGTGTTCGTGAAAGGATCATCTACAAAATAATTTTAGCCTTTTCAAATGTATTCATGGTTCTGCGTCGAGTAGGCTATCATATAGAGACGGCCTGACCGTTGTGGCCATAGTGGCAAAATGTAAATTACAAGTACATGTGTATATAAAAATATAATTCATGGTTCTGCGCCTATTTAACTAAGAGATCTTATTGTTAATTATACATTTTCCACTACTACTTTTATGGTTCCTAAGGTGTTGACTATCTATGGAGATCGATCTTTTGCCAAGTGTGGCCCTAAATTGCGGAATGCTCTTTCTTTCGAACTCCGCAGTATTCTATCCATCAACCGTTTCAAGAAACTTCTCAAACATTATCTTTTTGTTAATCATGATACTTATTTTAATAAGTTAAATGCTATAGTTGGCTTTTCATTGTTAAGTTTCTCCTGCTATTGTATTTGGTTTCAGCATGACCGTGTAAATCTTGTGTTGCAAGGTAGCGGTTGTGCATGAACTCTTCATTCATTCATTCAAGTGCCATGTGTGACAATATGATGTTAGAAATAATATATTGATTATAACTTAGTGTAGGCCTATGTTATATAACATAGCCCTATATACTTATTGTAAATTTAAATATATTTCGTATTGGTTACGGTATACTATAGCTGTCATATATTTATAGTTTAAATTATAAACTTTATATATAGCGTATGTGTAACCGTTGTATTATTTCATAACATATATATTTTAAACAACCATTTTGTCAAACCATAGCAACGTGCCAAGTGTGACAAAAGTAACAAAATATAAGTTGATTACTATTGATATACCGAATGGATATGATTATCTGTTATGGCGTAATATACTTCGTTTAGGCCCTTAGTACTTATTATATACCGTAGGTATGTGTACCTTTATATTATAACACATAGTATTTAATAACATATTTAATAATGTTGTCACGTTATTACAGCATGCCAAGTGTGACAAAACTTGACTATAACGGAAATTATTTAAAAAGTCGTTCGGTGTTTAATCTACCGAGATTATAATTAATGGTTGAATGATGACAATACCGACAATGATAAACACAACGAAAGGAATTTGATTACGGCAGATTTTTGTCGATATTAATGCCTTTATGAACAAGGGAAATAATTTTCTATATATGCTGTGGAAGGCTTTGGGGAAGACGAAAATTTCAATAAATTCAGTACTTCGCATCAGTGTCAATATTATGTGTTCTCTCTTTGACATCTATTTTATGTTTATATGTACCGGTATATAATATTGTAAAGATCCCCAGCTTGTTGATGTAGCCCTATATTATTTTCTTAGTCATTTGCAAGGCAGTATATTCTCTACGCGGAGACCTGGGCATTGACCGCATTCTTCACAAATGTGTATAACTTGCAACTTTCAATTGCCAAACGGTTAACTTTTTAAACTTTCTTGGGGAGTCACCAGACCCTTCGCCAGGGGCTTTGCGCCTTATAGGCGCTCGCATGTTTAGACCGCCGGCGCCCTTACGTCCTACACCCTCCGCCCTTTCGTGAATGTAAAAAACCTACTTGTAGGCCTACTAAATCTTTCGCTAATCTTTGATTATTCTTTGTGCGGAGGCACACCAGACCCGCTCCCAGCATGTTCGGGCATCACCCACACAAGCTACGCACCCCATTTCGTAAGACATTTGATCCGCCCTGGATATTTCTAAACATCGATATTCTTTATTATACTATACCGGTACATAACCAAAATAAGTACGATATGATATTGACCGTACAAAATATATTGCGGAAAGCCTGACTTATGTATGGCACATTCCAACAGTATCTCAAATTTGAAGTTTTGACATTAAATGTGTTTGCGCAAACTTATACGTTTTGTAGTAGCTATCGGTTTACACGTAAGTTACCATCGGTTACTATGCGGTTACCATCGTTACTATGGTTACACCTCGATAACCTCACGCAAGCTCTGCCGCAAACGCAGGACATTGTTTCATTGTCTAAGACACCTAAACCACTCCACTCATATACAAACACACTTTTACAAATGGATCTACGCCAATGGCCTTATGACTATAGTCTGTATGCATGCGCCTTTAATTATAGACTTGTTTATGATGCAAAATGTCATACATGACCGCTTTAATGTAGGCTTATAACCACTTCAGTTCAATTAATTAAATAGAAAATGAAACAGTATACTAGAGCAGGCGGCAACCGTTCACCATCAAATACATGAAATGCGCAGCGTATGACTCGGTGACTTACAATGTTGTCCGCTTATTACTATAGTCGTCTTGCAAAACATTAAGTCTAAGACGGTGAAACTCGTGAGGGCTGAAATTATTAGACAAGTTAGGCATATAGGCCTACGCATGTTTTTTATCATTGTGACTATGTGTAGCCAAGCAACTCAGAACGTTAACACTTTAACAATACATAATAAATTCACAGCAGAATTCATGTCACACATACTAATTACGCAGTCAATAATATGAATAAGGAAATAGGAACACAAACGAACGTCTGATACAGCCCAGCGCTTATTTTCAGTGTGAAGAATTGAGGATTTGATGTGAAATTAACAGATGACGAAGACTGAAGAAAGACGCGATACGATCATCACAGTCGGACGGTGACGGAGGGATGACGGCGAAGCCGACGGTCTACATCATCCATCGGTCCCGCCATCAGTGAAACTCGTGACAAGATTTCAGTTAGTCCTATATTTCACGACAACTTAGTCACACAACACGTAAGTTGGCATAAACTAAATTTTAACTTGAATTGAACTAAATTTTGTGACATTAATGTTAGTGGATAAAGCAGATAGAAGTGCTCCCTTTTTTCAAATTCTTCAAATGGAGGATTAATCACGTTTTCATTTTTGTTTTGTTTATATATATTTATATTTAATGCTATGCCTACTATACTAGTTATGCTTCTGTGGGGAACACGTGATATGTATACAGGACCTAGCTAGGCCTTTCTATGTTTAAGTTAACTCATCATGTAAGGCTAAGCCTAGCTGCATGTAGGCCTATGACTCATTCATATAACATACATCGATATGTGAAACAATGCAGTTTCTCTGTTGCTCAGCAACACAGAATTCAAATTGACTTACCACATAATAGTACCGTATTGACAGAACACAGCATGTATGCTATATCATTTTACTGTAGTAAACATGCAGGTAGGTCTATAGGCCTATTGGTATACTAATAGGCCATGCCAATGTAATTATTTTCACCTCCTACACGAATGTTATTACATCACAACTTGAAGACATTGTGCTTTTGTGTGGGGACGCATTACGTCATGTGACGTCATTATAGGAACCACTGAGTTGCCAGTCCCATGCATGCAGGTAGTTGTTATGGCATGCCACACATTTACACGCAAAACATACGTACTTCTATAGACCACACGGGATTCTTATACATCGAAATCAAACGAAAATAAAGCAAGAAATGGCTGAACAAGCAGGCTCCTGCAACTGCATGAACCCAAGAGGAAAGTGACGATGGTCTATCCTCTGGCAGTGAAATTGCATGCACTGAACGACAAACCTTAAACAGGTGGCCTTGACTAGTTCGAGATATGTACAGTTACGAAAGTCAAATGGCAGGTTGTTCCATAATTTTAGGTCAGCGGCAGAAAATAATGGTGGCCATAATTTGTAAAGCCATCTACATGGTAATAATGACTAAATTGATTCTGTCAGAATATCCAATCTCCAAATTTTACTATATGCCATGGTTGAATATGTATATGGTTTCATTTTGAAAATATGATTATACGGTATGTTATATGATAGGTCTAAGTGGGGCATTCTTAAAGACAACTTGAATGATTAAGATGAACTAAAGTACCCCAGTTTTGTAATAGCCTATCTGGTTGTATCTTTCTCAGAGACACAGTCATGTATAGGCGAAGCACAGTAGTAAACACATGATATTTGAATGGGAGGGGCTGTCGGGGTGGGGAAGAATTAGGCAAAAGTCTTTAATTGGAAGTGCTTAGGTCACCATTTTGTACCTTATTTTACAGCTAAGAAGGCCAAGCCCGCATACCTGGTGACTGGTGTAGGTCTACCATGCAGATCACCATGTAGATACTATTTTTTATTTTTTTTATTTTTTGAGGCACACAAAGAGGAGGGCGGCTCTCCTGGCTACACGCCTGTTTAATATTTCCGGGGGAGGAGGAGAAGTCGTATATATTGGATGATAAATGATTTTATCACTAATTTTATTCGACATACGTGGCTCTTTTGTGTTGATGGTGGATCACGTGCCGCCTGATGTGTTCTCACTTGTATACAGCCTTGCTGGAGCGCCATCCCATCCCCCACTTTTAAAAGGCTTGTACACCACGAGTAAATAACTGAGTGACAGGTATAGAACACCTTGATTTGACAGATTGTTTAACATGATTTTCGGATACTGTGTTATACAAATTAGACATTGTGTTATGCAAATTATGTTATTCAAATTAGGCACCGTGGTATGCAAATTATACACTGGACTGTCAAGGTGGATCCATCCTAATACTGAATGAGGGGCGGTTAATAATAAAAGATGTAGGCCTAGTGATTGCAAAAATGCAATTAGGCCCTATGTACGTTGTTTATGTCAATGATCGCGATTGCGCAATAATCACCCAAATAGACGCTGGGCCAGCCCAATTTTTTAGGTCTGTGGGCCCATTGGTCGGGTTAGGGGAAAGCCACAACCAGAAAATTAAGACGTTTAGTGGTTCCGATGCTCAAAATAATGTTGACTTCAAATGAGTTTTGATCTCTACTAAAATCAATCAAGAACAATTATAAAGTTATAAAGCACTGTTGAGTTCCCCCAGAATTTCATGCTTCATTCATACGAAAGTTTGTGATAAACATACAAGTGGTATTCGAATGACACTTAATTTAGAAATACATTTATGTGGACGAATTTTTCTTGAATGGGTGGGCGCAAAATTTGTCAGGGGGACTGCAGTTGTCATGTTGGATCCGCCCTTGACTAGACTTGTTTAATATGAAGTTGGTTATCAAAATATTAAAACGAAAATGTCAGTACTTTTCTGAACATACTTAAACAAGTCATGCCGCCTCTAGCAGAGTAAAGTATTATTATCTATATTTCTTCACACTGGTTTCGATATGATTTCATACACAATGTAGCTGTTTTTAAAGGGAACATTAATGGAGCAATGAACAATATTTGTATGCACATGTAGGCCTATATGTATAGGCCCATCCGTTATACATGCATGTGCATTATAATAAATTATGGTAGACTCATGCCGCTCAGTTAGAAACAGTATCAGAGCCATGTGACAAATTCCAGCCGAGTAGGTCATATTTTTATATACAACTCCATGTTCTTTAATTTTGTAATCAGGAGGATGAAAACTTATCAACATGTTTTGGTTATTTTATACTGCTACATATTGATCAACGTGCCGATTAATAGCCATGCTCATGTAACACTGCTATATAACGTCAATAAGTAGTCCAATTAATTTCTCGTACCTTCTTGGAAACTGTCTGTTAACAGCATACCACAGCATAAACTGTAATCTCATATAATGACTAAACTGATTGAGCATGGTCCTTTAACTGCATTAAAACATTTTATTGATGGTAAAATTACACACATGCTGCATTGCAGTTTAGCACTTAACGTAAAGTGCAAATCGAGTCGAAGACCTTGTCTCAACCTACAAGGTTCACTTTAGTAAACTCTACCTTAAAGGAAAACAAACCCCAACAGTTCTTTTGTGTTAGATAGAGAAACCAACGCAACAATCAACTCCTCCAAATTACAGCTCAAAATCTTCTTTCGTTTTCATGATCTATTAAGCCTATAGATTTGGGGATCATGCTTTTTGAAAAAAAACTCACTTCCATTACTATGATGTCACAGGGCTACTAAGTTGTGGAATTTCTTATGTTTTTCTTGATCATTTGCTTGATTTCTTGGTGAAAGGTAACATATTTTTAAATGGAGGCCCGAGTTCGATTATTGGTCGAGTCATACCACAGACTTTAAAAGTGGAACCTGCTGCCTTCTCACTTGGTGCTCAGCATTTGAGATTGGAGTAGGGTATCATAGGAGACGGCCTGACCCTTGTGGCCATAGTGGCGAAATGTAAATTACATTACATTACATTTTTAAATGGAACTGTTTTGTAACTTACAAATAAAAACTAGTCCTGCTTGTACTAAATTTTCCCCAATATTTCAAAATTGTTTTCATTGTTCAAAAAGGCGAGGCGCCAGTACTTGGGTCTACAATTTCTCATTAAATATCGATCTGCAAATAAATCAAATTTCTTTCATTGTGTTTGTTTATTGTCGATATATGCATCATTCAGCATTTCATTACGACATAATCAATTGTTCTAGTTCCTTGCTGCAATGTATTTCACAGTATAAGTTACGATAGCCCAAACGGTAGAGGCAGTTGCACGTAGAGCAAAACATACAGGTTCGCTAGTACTCAATTCCCCCAATGATGAGTTGCGATAGCCCGAATGGTAGAGGCAGTTGCACGCGGAGCAACAGAGGCAGGTTTGAGTCCTGCTCGTACTCAAGTTCCCCCAATATTTAACACATATTCCCATTGTTTATAAAGGCTAAGCGCCAGTACTTGGGTCGAAAACCAAAGACTTTAAAATGGAACCTGCTGCCTTGACAATTGATGCTCAGCGTATGAGATAGGAATAGGGTATCATACGAGACGGCCTGACCGTTGTGCTCTTGGTGGCGTGTGGTGGCGATTAATATCGATATCATTCATTATCATTCCATTACGACATGTCAATTGATGACGTTTGGGGAGTCTTGAGTTTCGTCAGGTTCTAGTTTCTTGCTGCAATGTCTTTCGCCAGATAAGTTTGGTTGCTTAAATGGCAGAGGCAGTTGCACGTAAGGCAACAGATGCAGGTTTGAGATCTGTCGTACTCAACTTTCCCCGATATTCAAAAATTCTTTCCCTTGTTCATAAAGGCAAGGTGCCAGTACTTGGGACGAAGTTCTCATTAATATCGTCAAATCTGCTAATGGATCAAATTCCTTTCGTTGTATATATATATCATTTGGAAAGGCAAAGGTTGGGAATCTGGAATTGGTGAAAATCAGTTTTGACTCCACCGGGATTCGAACTCGGGACTTTCCACTATCTATTGTAGACGCTCTATACCAACTGAGCCATGAAGCCAGATGGTGAATCCTCTGTTGGAAGTACCCAATCTACTATACAATCACCGTCTGGGAATGCATCTATTTATTGGAATAATGCTAGTTTTTCTTTTGATGCGGCCTAATCTAGAGATCAAATTTGATGCAATCCAACCGAACACAATTGCATGGTAGAGCTTGAGATCTATAATATTACTATGTTTATATTGTGGATAATCACAACCAGGCGTATTGCTTTGTAAATGGGCAGTGTTCCAATATTCGGTATACTCAGGTCCAAGTAACTCAGACAAACAACCTCACATCCATCATTATCCTTTACAATCACATTCAGTTTTGTCAAAAGAGTCCCAGGGGTACTTTCGCACGTTAGTTTAGAATTTGTATAAACGAATGTAAGGTCATAACTTTCGTTGTACTTTACTGATCAATGGCAGTTCCATGAACAACTTAAAGGTGGTGCTTCGTCCCATGATGGGGAGTACGGTACCAATTGTTTATAAGATTTCGCAGTTTCAAAACTGTCGACCACTGAAAATACTAGTTCATTATATACCGTAACGAACAAACTAGAGGTTTTATTCCAATGGTTAGGTCAATAGGTCTAAATGAAAACATGTTAGAGTGACCAATGTATGGTACAAGAGTTCTTACTGCTTGCAACGCAAGGCATGAAAAGCCGATCTTGTCCAATCAAGCAACACAGAATTTGAAAAGTATGAAATTCCAGATGACATTACTAACGGTCCTCTCTAGCATATTTTGCAATCTTGTATTGTGAGGCGCACTATTTATGATGGTTAACAACGTTATAGCTGCCTTTTTACTTTTCTGACTTCGTATGTCAAATATATGAATTTCGAGTGTCACCCGAAACCCACGTGACATTGCTACGAGCGCCTCTATTTAAGTTATATATATATATATTCTACTTTATCCCGACAATATAATTACAAAAGAGTTTGACGTGTTTGAGAGAAAAAAACTAGCGTGGTTAGTATCCAGTATACGACATGTTTTCTCTCAATATACGCGTCGATCACTTTAAAACATCGTATAAAAACCAGACGAGCGACATACCCATGCATACGTCAGGTATGTTATTCTTGCTTTGAGAGGGTGAGTCGCTCCATGATCTATCCAAATAGAAAACTTATTTACACTTTCCAAGAAAGCTTATCAGAAGTCGAGAATTCCTTCAGATTTTATTGATCATTTATTCTCACCAACACTGGTAAAGTAGTACAAGACAAAATAGACTACTGATTATTAAAAAATGTATTATATTATTATTGAAACTATTGCTCGTTTAGCATAGGTTATCGAGGCATATTCAATTTGCCCATATTCTTAACTCAACATAATACAAAAGACGAATAAAAAAAATAGAAATGAAAATATTCACACATGTATAGGCTACATCATGCATAAACACCGTTTTCCCGTTCCCAGCAAAGTTCCCTTGTGGTTTCCGAATAGTATAAGAAAAAAGGTTTATAAATAAAAATCGAGCATATCTTGTGTCCGAGTCCATCCTGGTACCCACTACTTCCAAAGAGCATCCTATACCACTGAATTGGTAATGTCTGTCTGCACCACCCTCGTGGGGCTTATTTAATTAATCCAACTTTAGGTGGGTAGGAGATGGGATGACCAACTTCCATCCACCCATAAATATTGCCCATATAATGAGCTCACGTTCAGCCCAAGCCCATGCGAATCCAACGTTCCCACTCTCTTCCTATCCAAAGAATTTTGCCATCAACGATGTTGC
>JAODAF010655406.1:1125-12712 GCA_027574765.1 Molpadia intermedia
CCCATGTAGTACTGCCTATAACCAATGCAGCTTGCCGTTCTACGGTAACTTATAAAGAACATGAAAATTGCAAGACATCCCATCCCCCCAAAAGTGACGGAATGTCACATGCAAACCAATAGTAAAAACAGAGTAAACAAGTAACAATATAAACGCTAACATTTTGACCTCTGTCCTTCTACAACAGTCATTGTTGGAATCACTGTAGGTCGGATCTTTCCGACTTCTTCATAAGAAGAATGAGTTTTGTCACAGGTCTTTTGATAATAGTTCTATCCGCGAAACGTAAGTCGACTACCCTTACAAGATCGTCCTTTCCTGGGTAGCGCTTTACCACCTCTGCCATCTTCCAGGAACCTCTCTTAGTGTCAGCACCGATGACGAGCACAATGTCGTTCTCCTGGAGATTCTCTGCTGAGTTATGCCACTTCTGGCGCGGTGAGAGCTTGTGGATGCACTCCATCCAGCGTCTCCAGAACTCATCTACCATAGCATTACAGATCTCTCTGCGTTTCCGGAAGTTTCCCTTATACTCTTCACAAGGGATCTCGGGACAAGGCAGGTCTCCTCTTCCGATAAGGAAGTGGTTAGGTGTCAAAGGTGGATGATCCAGTGGCGATGATGACTTACTGGTTAAAGGTCGAGTGTTGATAAGGCCGGATATCTGACAGAACACAGTCTCCCATTCGACAAACGTCAGACGATCTGCTTTCACCAATTGTCTCATCCCTTTTTTGACCTCTTGGACCATGCGTTCGACGGCTCCTTGGTGGTGGGGTCCCCCAGGGGGTCCAAATTTCCACTGAGCATTGTACCGTTGGCAATGTTCCTTCACTTCAGTCTGCTCCAGTTTCAAATTCAACTCGTTCATGGTGTTGTTGGCCCCTCTGAAACAGGTAGCATTATCGCTGACCAACAAAGAAGGTGCCCCTCTGATACTCACAAACCGTTCCAAAGCCTGAAGGAACGCTTGTGTTGACAGATCTTGAACACAGGTTAAGTGCACAGCTCTGGTCACTGCACACGTGAACACAGCACAATAGCCTTTGGTAGTAGTGTTTCGGTTCAGCTTCACATTAACTGGTCCCAGGTAGTCTACGAGTGTGGTCTGGAATGGAGGAGTACATGGGCTGATTCTGAACTCTGGCAAGTCAGCCATCTTTTGTTGGACGGGTTTGCCTCTGGCCTTCTTACAGGGAATACACTCGTGTACAACACGCCTTGAGAGGTTCACGTCGCCGACAATCCAGAATTTCTTTCTAACCTCCGCTGCAGTTCTCAAGTGACCTCCATGAAGGGCGTGTGTGTGTCTGTCACGAACAATCAACAAGCTGACGTGGATCTTTTTTGGCAGGAGGTACGGGTGTCGAACATCGTAGGATAGTGGTGCCCTGTCAATACGACCGCCAACACGATACACACGATCATCTTCGTCGAAGAATGGATCCAGCTTCATAATGTTAGGATCCTGGAAGTTGATTTCTCTTTGCGCTTGTCGTATCCAATACAACTCGGCCTCTTTGACAAGCTTTGGAGAAGGCCACTGGGTAACCTGCCAGATAAGCTGCTTTAGCCGTTGGGTCTTGGGCAACTCCTTCACGGAAAGCACTCTAGCAGTGACCATCACCAGTCTGGGCCAACTGGAAAACTTGGTGGCGTCGATTATCGGGAGTGGATTAGATGCAGCGTCTATTCTGAGTGACAGTGTTTTGGCATTCCGGACATGGAATTTTTTCTGCTCTCCATCTCCTGGGTCCAACGGAATATTTTCTGGTGTCTTTGGCCAATATACGGGTGGTAGCCTCAGATATTCAGGTCCCTCAATGACTTTCCTCATATCAGCAGCAGTTCCTCCTCTTGAAACCAGATCAATGGCGTTCTGATTTGATGGCACATATGCGATGTCGTTGATGGGGTCAAACTCTGAGGTGATCTCGCCCACACGATAGGCAACATAAGAGCGGAAAGCTTTGGATTGCCCTCTCAACCAACTGATGGCAGTCATACTGTCGGTCCAGATCTTCCAGTATGCAATCTTGTATCGCAGAGCATTCTTCACAGTGATCATCAGTCTAGATAACAGAAGGATTGCCTGAAGTTCTTTACGAGGTATGCTTGACTGCTTCAACGGTGTAAGCCGGGCTCGTGCACACACAAATGACAGATGAGCCTCGTTGACATCAGGACAGGACCATCTCAACCAAATTCCAATACCCATAGCATCCTCAGACGCATCACTAGCTCCATGTAGAGACACTTCTGGCATAGGCCTCATTCCCCTGTATACTTCTGGGATCAGACACCTCGGAATTTCGATGCTATCTACCTCTTCAAGGTCTGTATTGATCTCCTTCAGCATGACACAAAGTTCTTCCCTGCTGACGAGAGGAGTGTCCCAATCGAAATTCAACTGCCATAACTTCTGCAAAAGAATCTTTGGCCGAACAAGGAGACCAGACAGCATGCCGAAGACATCGTAGTATGATGCAGTTTGTGCCAAGATGCTACGTTTTGTAGGGATAGCGCCCTTGGCCGTCCTCACTTCTTTGACTTTTAAGGTGTCCTTCGAAAGATTCCATCTAGTACCCAAAGCAGTGGCAGTTTTGGGATCTTCTGTTTTGTCACACACTTCCTCGACGTTCGATTGCCATTTTCTAATGGCAAAGTTGCCTTTTTCAAGGGTTCCAATAAGTCTGGACTTGAGTTCCATGGCTTCTTTAACGTCAAAGACAGATTCGTTCAAGTCGTCCACGTAAAATTGATCTGCGACGACTCTCTTCAGTAGTTCATCACCTGGTGCATGCTCAGCTACTACATGCCTCAGAGTCACAATGGCGGCAGTTGGAGAGGGTTTGTCCCCAAACGTGACGGTCGTCAGTTGGTACACTTGGATTGGGTGGTTTGGGTTGTCACGGAATACGAATCTATGGAAGCGGGCATCGTCGGGTTTGAGTTTTATGGCTTGGAACATTTTACTGATGTCCGCGATGATTCCCACCTCGTTTTCTCGGAACCGCAACGCAACTTTGAACAGGTCAGTGTTAATATTATCACCCTTCAGGAGGTAATCATTAAGTGAGCGGCCCCGGTACCTTGCCTTTGCGTCGTAAACCACTCTGACGGGAGTTGTCTTCGAGTCTTTGGTGACTGCAAAGTGCGGCAGGAACCACATCTTCTTTCCAGTGTCTCTATCACGTTGTAACTCTTCCTCTGTGACACATCGAGAAACACCTCTCTCCAACTGATCTCTCATTTGTTTGCAGTAGGTCCACCACTCTTCATGCCTGTTTTTGAACTGATTCTCCAAGTTCTTCAGCCTTTTGACAGCATAATCATAGTTATCTGGCAAATCATCGGGTGACTTCTTCCAAGGAAGTTGGATTTCATAGGACCCATCTGGGAGTTGGGTTACACTTTGCTGCATTGCCTCGGTCGCACTTTTGTTCAAGAGATCGGAGGAACATTTGCAGCCTTTTGGTTCCAATCCCGCAGACTCCAGGCCGAGAAATTCCTCTATTGGTCCTATGGCTGATACATTGACATAGTTCGACAATGGAGATGAACTAACGGGTCGTCCTCCCTGAATGAACCAACCAAAGGGGCATTTAACAGCAATAGGCTCATCAGACTCCTCGCCGAGGATGTAGTCTTCCCAAATCATCAAGTGTGTATTATCAACACCCAGAAGAACATCGATAATCTCAGACGATGCAACGTGAATGTCAACTTCACCCAGGTGATCATATGGTTTGAGCTGTTCTGGTAGAACAATTGGAATGTCTGCGCACGGCTTTTCAATCTCAGTAACCGTCAACGGACATGACCATTTCCCCTCTATGTCTCCGATCTGACAATCTATCAGTCTTAGTTTCTTGGTGAATTTGCCACCACCAACAACACTTAGGTCATGATCCTGGTATAGGTCTCCATCTGTTCTTGGAAAGATTCCCTTCCTCAGGAGTGTCGCCTGACTACCACCATCCAGCAGGATGCGCACACGACGGCGGATGTTGCCACATCGAAGGTATCCCATAACAGTTGGCAGTGTGCCTTGCAGTGTACCTCTCTCTTTGTTAACCATGGTTGACGCATTGGCTGAGCTGCTGGTTGGAAGAACGGGATCCACATTGTTGTTATGTTGGCTCGGAGGACCACTACCTTTCCTCCCATATGCAACAGGACATATAGCTCCAAAGTGTAAGTCACTGCCACACCTTGGGACCCGGCATGCGGCTGCAAACTGGCATGAGTTTGGATTATTTGGAGGCTTGCCAGCTATGCAGTTGTTATGTCCACAACGGCAGCAAATATTGTTCTTTTTCATAACGTCATACTTTTCTTTCAGCGGTAGACTCCTGAACTTGTTGCAGGTTTTCAGGAAATGTGTGCTTGAGTTGGTGTGTAGGGCACACTTAGGCACGCCAGAATGATTAGGCCTGCTCCATTGATTCTGGTCATCTGCACCCATTGCTGCAGCATTTGAAGACCTGGGCATTCGGTGTTGTGTTGATGGAGGGATTGAAGTATCATCTATATCGGCAGGCTTCGCCTTTTCCAATAACAACTGTTGGCTATACAACCATTTGGTAAGACCGGTAAGAGAATCATCAGTCTGGTCGTCTCTCACACTCTTGTAGTAGGCAATACGGTCATCCCCAGGTAGCTTCTGTTTTATTTGACTCAACATGATTTTACTGTTCAACTCTCCAGATAGGCCAATGGTTTCTGCATGAGTCTCAAAGATCTGGAGGGTCTGGACAAACCGACTCATGGCAGCGAGGTTTATTCTTCCCTTGATTTCATAGGGCTTCAGGTTGTCAAGGTCCTTCAATAACATATCCACCGCTTTGTCGTCATCGCCGTAGCACTCGTCTAGCACCTGCCAAGCTCTCTCAACATTGATGCATGCTTTAACTTTGTTACGTTCCCTGGGGTGCACCATTGACTCGGTCAGCTGGTAGAAACATTCTATCTCTGTCAAGCCAGTAACGCAATGGGTAAATAATTTTTTGAACCGTTTATAGTCTCTGATGTCCCCGCTGAATGTTGGAAATTTCATTCTCGCCATCCTTGCATTGGATGAAACAGAAGTGTGAGATGTAACAGCTGAAGTTTGTACGACTGAACTTGTTACCGTCGATGAGGGTCCTGTGCTCACAGGCTGTGTATGAACTGTTGGCGCAGGATTCGATTGGGGAGTTGTAGGAGAGGTTGTACTTAGTTGGTTTGCCAGGGGTGATGGCGACTGGCGGTCGACGACCCGTCTTGCACGTAACAGTACCTGGACAAACTCCTTTTCACACTCTGCCATCCATTTTTCCTCAATTTCAAAATCCGCCTGCTCCTCGACGATGTTCATTAGCTCGGAGTGTTTCTCTTCCACACTTTGAAACTGTTGTTCCGCCTTGGTCATATACTTCTTTAATATTTCCAAATCACTACCCTCATCTCTCGTCAGGGTATCCATTGTGGTCAGTGTTCTCGTCAACTGGCCCTTAATATTTCGTCTTGATAACTTCAACTTGTTTACGTCAGACATTGTGTAAGTTGAAGTTTCTTCTAACGAGTTCACGAGTTGTTGAAGATGTTATGACATCGGTGTAAACTTTATAAGAAAGGATCTGACACGGTGCTGTAATGAAGTATTTCTGTTTATTCGTAGAACCATAGAACATTCAGAGAACCATTCAACAACTGTGTGTTGTTTCTGAAATAAATAGAGGAAAAAGAAAATCCTAAGAAAAAGGCCAAAAAAGGCTAATCAGAGAATAACAACTCTCACATGCTATAATAGGCCCATACCATGTCACGCTTTGAAACGCGAAACCTAACACTGAATTAAGTCAAACACAATTAAATCTCCAGCCCACCTACATAAAAGTATCATTACGATGGCACCTACAGGTATCCGTACATCAATGACATCATGGGGGTTCCCCTCTTTACTATGACATAATGCTCTAGCCTTCCCGCCCATCTACAGCGCTGAAAATACCCGCAAATTCAATAATCCGCGCAAAATATGAACGTACATGATGATACAACATGAATTGAGAGTAAACATGCCCAATTAAACATAGAATTGAATAACCACGGCTCGCACTTAAGGCTCGCTAGCCTAATACAACAGTTACACGTGAAACAATCAAAACCTAGGCCCACGCTTGTAAAGTGAAACTATAATCAAGCTTAAATCCCCTTTCCACAATCCCCGCTCTTAAAATACTGAAAGGAAGATAGAGAGAGAACAAAACAACATACCAGTAAACTACAGGAGAATTCCGATGTCTAAACATAGTTAAATGTAACGACTTTGGCACAGTATTTAATGAAACGTGCGTCGACAATGTAGGTAATTCGTGCAACTAGCCCATGTAGTACTGCCTATAACCAATGCAGCTTGCCGTTCTACGGTAACTTATAAAGAACATGAAAATTGCAAGACACAACTAACAAGGTAGGATGTATCAGGGGATGTGTGCCCCACTGATTCACAATTCTTACCAATATTGGTTATATATACTGGACTATTTTTCTTGCAGACAAATAAGAGCAAATTATAGGGAAATACAGTCCAACCTCTCATCAAAAAAGAATGACAGATAAGCAAAACAATAGTGGAGGAACTGACAGCAGTTCTGAAGATGAGTTTTATGACACTGTATCAGATCTTGTGAAAGACGGTGAGAAAAATCAATATCAACCTGTTGGTAGCTCTTTCATGGTTGATGCAGAAAAGAAGACAGACAGTTTAACTCAGAATGAACTATCACAAGAAAAAGAAAATACAGATTATGGAGACAATTGTTTTGAAAATGAATTAATTGATGTAAAAAGGCTAGAAAATGAGGCTGAAATCATGGAACCAAGGTCGTGTGAGATGATGCCCGAGGCAGGTGATGGAGATGCACCTAGAAAAGTAATTGCTAGTGATGAAAATTTAAAAAGTGAAAGAACTAAAGAAGAGACGGAATGCAAAGATGATCAGAATGATAGTGCATCTAGTAGCGGAGAAGAAGAAACATTGGCATCTGGATATGGGAGAGGGCTTGATGCAGAGGCAGCAGAGCCTGAGGCAGAGCAGGGGGAGGGGGAAGCAAGGATAAAAGAGGATGAAGATGGGGAAGAAATCTTAAGGCAACTAGACGATACATTAACAGAAGAAGAGAAAAAGGTTTGTAAAAATATGCAGGGTTATTAGTGTACAAAGTGGGTATATATACAGTCTTGAAATGCAGCAGGCAGTCACCAACATTTATGGTACATTCATGAGTTAAAAAATGTCATGGAATTAGGACTGCAAAAATATGACTGAATTGGTTTAATAACTTTAATACTATTCAATTGTATGACAAAAAGTAACATTGCGATGTTATTAAATACCGTATATGGTTACTAAAACATGTATGATGGCTGATTTGACTCAGAATATGTGGAAAATACTTTGAAAGATTTTTTTTGTTTTTAAACACATTTGATATTTTCTTATAAATTTATATATGTTTTGACTTGATTTGTTTCTTTAGGAGAGAAGAGATAATGCCCAAACTCTGAAGACAGAAGGAAACGACCTATACAAAACCAAAGGTAAAGACTTATCAGCAGCTGCTAGCACCAAGATAAATTACATAAATAGATACATAGATAAATTAAGATATTAAAGTATGGCTGCCATCTGGACATAAACTGAGGTGCTTTAAAATCCTAAAAATCTGTGTTGGATACTGTAGTGATCAGGTCGCTAATGACACAATGTGATGAGTACTGAGTAGAAATAATAGTTCACTCTAAAAGTAGAGACACACAATGTAATAGATACGGATACATGTATTAAAAGTTTAAAACACAACAGACTAAACATATTATGTATTATCCTTATTTATCAGCCAAATACATACAATGCCACCAGTAACCTGAGATATACAGATGCTGTACATTTACATGTATACATACAGTATAATAACCAGGATACTTAAAACAATATCCCCCAAATAACACATCCAGATATTGCAATATCAAACAAGATCATGCAGACTCATACATTGAGTTGTAAATAATAAAGTGCTGTTAGAGGTATCAGAACCAAAACCCAATTATGTACACTGCACTTGTATGATGTAAATTATTTCTTGTTGATGAAAACAATTACTGTACACTTTATTACTTTATTATTTTAGAGTACGCTGATGCCATTTTCAAGTACTCAGAAGCTGTCAAGTTATGCCCACTGTCCTTTAAGAAGGAGCGCTCTATCATGTTTGCAAACAGAGCAGCCTGTAAAATTCAGATGAAGCAGCATGAGGATGGAGTCAAGGACTGTACCAAGGCCCTGGACTTACACCCAAACTATATGAAAGTACTACTGAGAAGGGCACAAACATATGAACTGTTAGAAAAATTGGATGAAGCACTAAAAGATTATCAAAAGACCCTTGAAATAGATCCAGGCTGTCACATAGCAAGAGCTGCTTGTATGGTAAGTGACATAGATTAGAGAAATGGATGGGTTATTAGAGTTGAGGCAAGCCTTCAAGCTGGCACTGACATGGTGTGCCTCATTGAGACCTGGTAACTTGGTAAGTGATGTAAATAAGAGAGGGTCATGGCAGTCAGACTTCAAGATACCCTATAATTGAGGAAACTCTTGTAGCTTATTCATGAGCCGGATCTGAACTGTCAGCTTATCAGCAGACCCACTTGCATTAGATCCAGGGTGTCAACTAGCAAGAGCTGCTTGTATGGTAATGACATGAACTAGATAAATGGATGGGTTATTAGAGTTGAGCAAGGCCCAAGCTGGCACTAACATAATGAGCCTAGTCGAGACCTGGTAAGTGATGTAGATGAGAGGGGTCATGGCAGTCATTAGATCCAGGCTGTCAGCTAGCAAGAGATGCTTGTATGGTAGTGACATAGATTAGAGTAGTAGAGGGGCTATGCGAGTTTGGGCATGACCTCACGCTAGCTCTGAAATGATTAGACCCTGTGAGCCTTATCAAGCTTGGTTACTGTACATGTTAAATGTGTATATTGAAAAGGGGCATGGAGCTGGAGATGGACTTCATGATACCCTGAACTTTAAAAAAAACCTTTAAACAAGTAAAACAACCCTTGAGGTGGACTCCGGTTTCAACGGCTTACATAGTTAAGCATATTGTCCACAATAAGCTAAATTAAATATCCAAAAATCAATGTAAATAAACGTTTTTTGTTTCATTGCAGCGGCTTCCGGGCGAGATAAATGAGAGGAACGAAAGAATGAAAGAAGAAATGATGGGAAAGTTGAAAGATCTTGGAAACATGGTACTCCGACCCTTTGGTCTGTCAACAAACAATTTTCAAATGCAACAAGATCCTCAAAGTGGTTCTTATTCTGTAAATTTTTTACAGAATAATAAGACCAATGGCAAGTGAAAATCAAAATGAAGTTGTCTGTTGTTTTATTATGGTCTGTATTGTGCAATAACATAACCATATGATGGTAATGAGTTTCATGCATTCAGCAAGTGTACCGATGAAGCATTATTTGCTTTCACGTGATGCCTCTTCATTAGGGGATGGTCTCCTTAAAATCTGTAAACTTGTAGAAATCAATCAATCAACTGCTTATTGGCATGCCATTTTATTACCTTTTTGGGGTTATTGGTTAAAAAGAACCAGAATAGATTGGTTAAAAATAACCAAAATAGATTTTCAGTCTACTTATAGTGTTAGTGGTATGCATTCCGATAATCATACAGCATATTCATACAGATCTTTGTTCTTACAACTCATAGATGCATAGATCACTCACAGATACTCAAATTATGTCTTATTAAAAAGCCTCACACATTATATTGCTACACCCGAACGAATGACTTTCCAACCCGGATTTAGGGGCTAAAACCTAGATTCTGGGTGTTACCCTGTAGCCTTAGTAGTTCCCAAGTTTTGGTTCTGATGCCGAAGGCAAGTCGGAACCTATGCAGTCAACTTGGCGTGTGTGTGTGTGACGCCTGAGCTTGTTACCACGATAACTCAAGAACAAGATGTTGATATACATGTTGCCCATTGTGAGTAGAAGACCCTTATTGTTTTTGGTGTGCATCACATGGATATTAATGAGTGGGCGGGGCTTAACGTAATTTTTTAAAAATATGAATATCCTCACAACCGTATGTTGGATTAGGATCTCATTAATATTCATGAGTGGGTGGGGCTTAATTCTTAGTTGCCGAAAAAGCTTGTTACCACGATAACTCAATAACAAGATGTTGGATAGTGGAGGAGCTATATAAATTTCTGCATGGACAGTTAAAAATCTGTTGAGTGCAGTGTTCCACAACAATAATTTGGAATGGTCTAATTCCCATCCGGTTTGCATTATATATATCAGATCATGTTTCAACTGTTTGTAATAGTTGAAATAGAATTTTAAAAAGGTGATACAAGATGATACTTGAAGCTACAGTAATGGAGCTTTTGATAAATTTAAAATTAAATTAACATTTATCTGTAAACATTCTTCATGCCCTAAGGATTATGAATGTCAAGAAAGATATGACACTTTGCTGAATTACTAATTCATACAAGTATGGATTTTCATATAAAATCTTTCAAGCAGATGTTGGTGGATCCAGCCTGCCATTAATGAATATAAAACCATTAAAGCATTCATGAAATTTTCGTTCCTCCTTTGAATATGCCACTAAATGGCCCAAACTCAGACATGTCTATTTTAAAGATAAAGACTAAA
Organism: Molpadia intermedia; assembly: GCA_027574765.1. NCBI lineage: Eukaryota > Metazoa > Echinodermata > Holothuroidea > Molpadida > Molpadiidae > Molpadia > Molpadia intermedia. The sequence continues at coordinate 11,861 of JAODAF010655406.1, forward strand.
TTTAGCCGCTGAACCCTGAAGCTAACTTCATTTGTTTGTTGAAGGTCAAGTTGGGTCAGTGGGGTATCTTGGGGCAGATCCAGGGTTTTATGAAAGGGAACGCAGGTTTTGAGGGCGAAGCCCGAACCTGGGTGCGCTGATAGCATGAGGCCCCCGGCAGTGGGTCTTGAGCTCCATAATTTTTATAAGCTTAAACACAAGGGATATGCAAGACCATGTATGTACTGCCCACTATCCGGCCAAGTTCTATTGTCATGTAATGATAGCCTAAACCCCCCTTAATATCCGCCATTTTGTTATTACGTGCCTTTAATTAATGTCCGCCAATTTGTTATTACGCGACTTTAATATCCGCCATTTTGTTTTCAGGTCATTGTACGCCTTAAGCAGTCAATCTGTGGTGTGGTGACGAAGGGGCTAGAAGATTTGTCAGTCAGATATATTAATAGAACCAATTTCTTAACTAAACCATATGTATTCTGTCTGGTTATCGGCGACACGAAAACTGTGTGATCTTTTGCCGTCTTCGTTCGTCGCTGGCTTCTAGAAAGTTCTAGAGACGATTCCAGAAACCATTGCTAAATAGGGAATTCCCCAAATCATGAATATTTAGTATTGATAGCTTAAGTGTAGAAGGTATTAACGGTGGGTGGAGTCGTTCGTGGTTCTAGAATAATAGACATCTCTTGAGCCAATCACGGTCAGTTAGTTGGCGCTCGCGTGGGTCGATGTTTCTGGATATCTGAGAAGTCCGCAACGGAAGGTCATAATTGGGAAAGGTATCATACGAATAAGGAGGGCTTAAATTCTACAACTTATATTTTATTCTTCAATCAACCCATGTTTATTTAA